>WBMV01003161.1:4346471-4391049 GCA_013396655.1 Campylorhamphus procurvoides | reverse complement strand
ACCACGCACTAGACCAGGTTGCTCAGAACCCCATCCAGCCTGACCCTGAAAACTTCCAAGGATGGGGCATCCACAACTGCTCTGGGCAACCCATTCCAGGGCCTCACCACCCTCACAGCAAAGAACTTCCTCCTAATATTCAATCAAAACCTACTCTCTTTTAGTTTGATGCTCCAGATGCACGAGAGCATTGACTTTCCTTTACCAGCGCTAGGACAGACAGTGGGTCCCTAATAGCCCACAAGGGAGGGAAATAAACACAAACTGCCTTATTTCCCTTTACAGAGGGGTCCCCGGTCCTGTTACTTCATGCCCTTGTAACAAGTCCCTCTCCCATCTTTGTTTTAGGCTCTCTTCAGGTACTGGAAGGGCTCTTCATCTCCCCTTGGGAACATCTGGCACAGGGTCTCACAGGCAGCAGTGTCCAGCTGCAAATAACATTCCCATATGGCTGCAGACTCAGGAATCAGCCTTGCCAGGGGTTCAGTTAGAGGGGAGGGTAGTATGTCAGCCAGGGGAGGGTGGGATAGGTTTGAATGCCAAAAGCAGAGATCAACTGATGATGGAGTGTGGGACATTTATGGTAACTTACCTTGCCAGGTACAAAAGAGATGGGCATTTGTATCCCAGGACTTTGCACTTTTCCAATTAAGTTCCCCACACGAGAACCAACAGCTCTAAAAGCTTCCTTTGAACTTTAGCTGCCTTTATGAGTAGTCCAAAGCTCATAAACATGGCAAAGAAAGGCACAGTAAAATGGAACATTTGTAGCCAACTGGGCTTCAGTTATTCACAGCAGAAATATTTTAATGCCACCTCATCTTCCAGATCTGCTCCTGGCATGGTTAGGATACCAAGAGCAGCCAATCTCAGATCACAGAGGTGGGAAAAGTCTCTGCAACATTCCACAGGGACACAGATCCCAGGGAGAGCTGAGGAGGGAGGGTGGCAAGGAGGTCTCAGCACAGTGGAGTTCGGATGGGGTCAGGGATCAGAGATGTCCTGTGCCTGCTCAGCCCTTGTGAGTGATAGGGATGCTCCCTCCTTGGATTCAAAGACCCTGGAGGGTCCCCACTTAGGACTTGCTAAATGATCCTGTTTGGCCTTTGTTGTTTTCTTGAGTTTGGGCCTTTGGTGCCACAGGAACATGGATTTCAGGAATGGGGCTCTGTTCCTGCATATCAGCACTGACTATCAGGATGTTCCCCTGCACAATCCAGAGGGCAAGAAACCATCCTCAGCTCTGTCCTGTCTCCTTACTCAGTTCTATTTTTCCACATCCATATTTTTCCAAATCCATGTGGATGACAAGGATCCCCTAGTTCAGAAATGCCATAGGAAATTTGATTCATGGCATTTCCCTAGACCTTTGACCTCAATAAACAAAATCACAGCACACCTCAGAGGCTCAGGACATTTGAAGATGCTGTTGGTAACTGATACATAATAATTTTGGTGCCATCTTATCACTCTCAGCTAAAATCACACCACTCCTATTGTGCCAGCAGAACACTGCTAACTCCAACAGACCAGAGAAACCAGAAAAGAGGCTTTTCCACACATCCTTTTCTCTGTCACAACTGCTGAAACTGCTCAGGGACTGCTCACCCTGGGCGGCCAGAACCTCTGCTCATTTCAGGCAATGTGAGATTTGATTAAATAAACCTAAGAATTTTAGCTTGGTTTAGAAATTAAAGTCCCAGGCTATTATGCAGCTGCCAAACTCAAAGCAATGACTTAATATCAAGAGTAATTACTTTAATGAATCAGATAGAACAAATTGGATAAGGCCCTGAAGAATGTTCTTTTGAGCCCACATTGGCAGATGGCTAGGATGGCTCGACAGAGGAGTAGGCTTGCTAACAGTGCTTTGGGAAAAAAAAAAAGGCAACCAACAAACAAACAATTAAAGCCAACTTAGAATAAACCCACTGCTAAGCTACATTTATAGCCTTAGCCCCTGTGGGTTAGGGGGTGTTGCTGAGGAACTGTGTTTTCACAAGTGAGGAATCACTCCATGATTTGATGAAGGGAGTAAACAGCAGGACTCATCTCTTTGCAATGACTTTGCTTCTATTTTTCCAGGTGTAAAAATGAGACATTCTCTTCTGCTGTTAGAAATGTAGAGTTTATGAGCTTTCAGCTCAGCTTTAATTATAGCACTAGTTCTAAAGAGCAAAGATCTCATATGCAAATACCCGTCCTTGGCAATGCTGCTTGACTTGAGATACCACAGCTTCATCAGGGCTGGTGTGTGCAGCTCCCAAGGAGAGAGGAAACTGGTTTGCTTTTCATCAGACTGCAAATCTTTTACTTTTAATCCTTCCTCCGTGCAACACAAAGTTTTATCTGATGTTCAGATGGGGGCAATTTCTCATTGCACCTGGGCTAACTGGGACCTTTGCTGAGAAATACAAAGTGCTCTTCTACTCATATTAGATGTCATTCATGTTAATATCTTTTCAGAGTTTATCTTTCAGGGTAAAAGAATAATATTTCCACTGTGCCTAAGCAGGATACTAATACATAAGCATGCCCCCCCCCCAAAAAAAAAGATACTTAAAAAATGAATTCTATTGTGCCAATAGTGCAGTTAAATTGCCATAAAGAAAATTAACCCCAAAATACATATTAGGTGAAATTAAAGATGAAATGACTGTTGTGCTGCTGCAGGGTTTAGATTTCTGTCAAGTTACTCTATATAGCTGGAATTCTGTATAGCTTTGTTGATTGCTTTCCAGTTATGGATGTCAAACTGCTTTAGGGAGGTGAGCAAGAATGATTATCCAATATAGCAAAGCAAAAAACACAGAAGGGTCATTTGTCAAACATCATATCAGTGGCAGGACATGAATTTCAATCTAGTGTTTGCATTATAGGCATAACCCTACTAACACTCTTACTAGGTAGTATTTCTGTAGTATTGTCACTCCACTAAGAGCAATGCCTTACAAGCAAGTCCCAAACACACTAGGAGATAAAGTCAGGTTTCATCAGGGGTAGTCTTGTATTCAGATATAGGGATCACTGGGAATGCACAATTTGCTTTTCTATTGCTTGAAACCAGTCTTAGTTTCAAGAACCATTTAATGCAAATCACAGCCAGAATAAAACAAATGACTATGTCTGTATTGACTACTACTGCACTGAGTTTGCATGGCCAGGTTTTGGTAGCAGGGGGCCACAGGACTGGGTGGCACATGTGAGAAGCTGCCAGAAGCTTCCCCCATGTCCAATGGAGCCAGTGCCAGTGGCTCCAAGATGGACCTGCTGCTGGGCCAAGGCCAAACCCATCAGTGATGGTGGCAGTGCCTCTGGCACAATATATTTAAGAAGAGAGGAGGAAACTGCAAAACCTCACAACCTTTCCCTGTATTTTCTCTTCCCTGGCCAGCTGAGGAGGGCAGTGATGGAGTGGCTTTGGTGAACATCTGGCGTCCAACTAGTCACCCCACCACAATTACATGTTAGTTTGCTCCCTTGAAGGCAATATTCCCTTGGCCCACTTTTTTTCAATTATTAGTGTTTTCCCATTTTTCAAATTGCATTAAATTTTCATGCCTTGCTAAGTTTTCCCAGAGTTGCAAATTAACATCTTTAGCAACAAAAGCAGTCTCAATGCTTATATGACACTTTTGTCTTGTTCTTCACCCAAAGTAGCACAACACCATCAAAAGCTATGAGTGGCTGTGTCTGAGCTCCCCAGTGCCATGGAAACATCTTCACTCTGTCCAGCATTGTTCAGTTATTTTTCAAGTGATGGGTCTGACTTTGCTAAAGCCATTAAAATGTGTTCAGCTTATTAGGCAAATTCTCCTTTTCAGACTGGATTCTCATCAAGACTGAGAAAGCAGCACAAACGTTCAGGAGACTGAAGGACTTTGGTTGTGCAGCTTTCAGGAAAGGTTTATCAGGAGACACAGCTCTTCCTCATTCTGAACCAACATTTCCTGTGATTTCAGCAATGATTTTCAAGATACCATGAGGTGCACAATTTAATGTGCAGCAAGCACATTGGGCAGAACTGCTACTTTTCCCACCCCGGATTCCTCTGTGCAATTCCCTTATTTGTAGTAACCTCACTTATAATTCTCATAACTTGTATTTTTTTTCTTCTGCCCTGCAAACACCGTTTAAAATGATTCTCCCATCAGTAATGTTACTCAAACCACAGTCTGGGGATCTCTGGTTGACAGCAGGAAGCAACAACATAGATTGATATCTCTATAAGCAGTCAAAAAAATCAACACACAACTCAAAGTTCCCAGTTTGGAAGAATTCCACCACACCAACTATTTGTGCATTCATGTGAAGAGGAAAGGAAGCAGTCAATGCTGCTATTCAAAAAAATAAACAGACATGTGATTTAATTTTGAAGAAAGTTCCCAGACTTTTGCATTCATACTCTATAGAGTACACTGTGAAATTTGTGAAGAGAATGCAATTTACCCCTGCAGACTAAAAGACAAGGAGTTATTGCTGTTTATCTCCCTACAAGGCAGAAGAATTGTGTGAAAGCTTTCAGTATTGAGTACAAAAGAAAGGGGGCATTTAAGTGAGAGCTCCCAGTACCCATGGGAGATTACACAGTCTCACAGGAACATCCCTGTCCTGTTTCTTTGCTCCACCAGCTGCATATATTGCCAGTTAAAATTTCTCATCCCCAATATCTCATTTCTTGTCCCAGTTTCTTTTTCTCCAGCTGCTATTTCTTTGCAGACCCCCAGTCTGTCACCCATTTTCTTCCCTCTCCAACCGCCATGCCTTCTCCTTACCCACCCAAGACACATTCCCCATCTTTCAGACCTCAGCTCTCTCCTCCTCCCAGCAATACCCGTACATGTTTACTGTGGATTTAATCACAGTTTCTGCCTACCCTGAGTGCTGTTTGAGCTGTGTCTTCAGTAGGGTGCAGTTCTCATCCTTTCTGCTTTCAAATCAAGGGGCTTCCTTCTCCCCACTCAGGAGGATAAACCGAACAAGCTCCTCAGCTCCCTACAGTCAGAACCTTGGAGGTGTAACAGCAGGGAAATCCTGCTCCCATTTCAGGTGGAAAATGCCCGAGAGGGATGAAACCCGTGGAAATTTAACTGCTTCATTGCTGTGCATATACCAGGTACAGTTTTTCAAAGAATTACCATTTAGTCTGATTGTCACAAGAGCAGCACATGGCATATCTGACATGCATGGAAACCAGCAGCCACACACAGCAAGATAATTTTTCCAAGCTTTGTCAGTTCTCATACAGGGTTTTGCTAGACAGACAATCAACCACATATTTTGAGAACAAATCAAAAAACCATTTTATGAGGGAGAAAAACAGGCCAGCTACCCCACATCTCAGCAGGACAGCCTTGCTTTCCACAGCCTACCCCACGCAAGATGCTGTTGCCAGATCTAGTAATTTGACTGCAAAGTTTTCACTTGTTTCTCTCAGAAACAGTTTGGAGCTCTCAGATTGAAAATGAGCCCCCCTGCTACACGAATACCTCAGGAGAAATAAGGATAATTCATATTTTAAAATATAGTTTCTAAGAATGTGTCATCAGTTTGGAACAAAGTCTGAAACCCTGTCAGTCCCAGGGTGGTTTTATCAGCAGAATTCAGGGAGATTAATTCTGCAGCTGGGGCTCCTGAATGAATTATGTTACTCTAATGAGTCATTCACTAATTCCTAGTCCTTCCTTTCTTCATCTCTGCCATATTTGGATAGGTAATGGAAGAATTCAAAGGGGAACTGGACAATCTCTCGTTCAATATCCTTGTTTTGATTTTCACATGTTCCTCTTTCCAGATGCTAACTCATGACACTGGTTAGCAACAGCAGCAGTGGTGCAAACAGAAGCTGGAAGAGCAATGTCATTCTGACTTGGCTTCAGGGGGAAAAAAAAAGCCTAGGCTGGGGATTAAGTCATTCTTTCTGGTTCTTCATCAAAAGAATAGCCTTCATGATTTCCATGCTAGAGACTGAGTTTGGTGCTAATGGCAGATGTTCCTGGGTCCAAACAGAGGGTGTGGGAGGGGTCACAGCTGCCTCTGCAGGGAAATGTGGCCAGTCTTCCCCGGTCTGGGAAGGTATTCAGGGAAGGGATTTGCAGGATGGAGAGGAGAGCCTGAGGACTCTTGCCTTCAGTCCATGGCCTGGAGAACAGGATCTGACAGGCTCTAAACTGGGCTTCCAGCCAGTAACACCCAGTCCCGCTCAGAAGTGGTGACTGTGCATTTCCAAGTGGAGAGGTTGGGAGTTGGCCTTTTTTCTTTAACTGAAAGCTGAGGTTCTCCTGAGCTCTGAGAACTGCTGCCTTTGGAATGACAAATCCAAGGCCAAGAACATGGTCAGAGGAGTGGGCAGCAGGTTATGTGTCATCGGCTCCTCCTGAGGACCAGAGGGTTATTCTTCCAGTGTGAGATAATCTGGGTCTTGCTTCTCAAAGAAGGCATGCAGAGTCATCCTGCTGAGTTCTTGCAGGCTCTCTGGGGGAGGAAGGCAGTGGCAGAAGCAGCTGGAGCTGCACCCCAGCAGGTATCACTGCCTGGCACTTGGACATGGCCCTGGACAGGCTGGGAACAACTGCTTGAAACTCAGTAAAAGTCTGTGGAAGGAGGTTTGGGAGGGCAAACCTCTGTTTGCCAGCATGGCATTACAAATCCAGTTAATGAAACTGGTGCAAAGGCCAGAGCAGAGGGAAATAAACCAGGTTAAACTCTCACTTACACTGATTTAATGTTAATTGTGTACAGCATCAGTTCTAGTTAAACTGATTAGAGAGTTAACTGGTTTAAATACATTTGCCCTAAGTACTGGCACTGGTTTAACTGGACTGCTTTAAAATGAAAAGCAAACTGTACACCTCTGCCAAATTTTCCCTGTTGTACTTAAACCAGTACAACCTGTAGAGACACGTAAGAAACTGCTTTCAACCAGGAGCAAAGTGCACAAGAACAGAGGACTTGGCCCAGCAGCCCTGGTCTGTGGTGCTCTATTCTCAGCTTTCCTGAGAAACTCTCATCTTCACATCAACAACACTCAGGTTTAAATTTGTTTCCCAAAAATCCTGTTGGTAAAAGGTGAGACCGAAATCACAGCCCATTTTTCAAAATACACATAATGTCATCAATTTAGGGGGAAGTGTTTGTTTCCTTTCCTGTTATCCAGTAATAGTTTTGAATGGAAAAAGCACAGATTTTTTTCAGTGAAAACTTGCTAAAGCTTTCTGTTTTAGTACAGTCCTGTGAACACTTCCTGTGCTCATCTGTCTTTTGAGAGACATTTCATTACAAGCACTGTCTGAAGAGAACAGGGCTTTTCATTAACAACAGAAATATGGACATTAGTAGTCACAACTACTTCAAATACCAAGACCTTCATTTTCCTGCATTAATTTAGGCCTTTACACACACACCAAGAAACACAAACACTCCCTAAATGTCTTAATCATCTGAAATCAGAATATCAAATATTATTCTAATAAATAGTAAAATATTCTCCACCTGAAGTCAGAATTCCTTTTCCCCCTCATCTACAGTATTTCTACTGCAATTCACATCTATGTCAATACCTAAAGAGTTTGTGTTCAAACAAAAATTAAGCAGTGAATCAGAAAGAAAATACAAAACACACCAAAAAAAAAGTCTTTAGTACATAAAACCTGCTGAGACTTGTGGGGTTTCTAAAGCAGAGGACTTAAAGGCTAATGGCCAATTTTCTGAATTTCTATATTACCTTTCACACTTTTGGATATGCAGAAAGGATGCCTTCAGCTAGCAAGACAGTGTGGCAAATATTGTAAATCCATATTATACAGAGGTAATTGGGGCCAAAATCAAGGGCCAAAATTATGTATAGTTGAGATCAAAACTGCCCATACAAAAAAATGCTCAAAACTCTTCTTGAGTGATCAATAAATCCTTTACTCATAATGTGTGCCTACTTCAGATTCCCATAGGGATTTAATACTTTTTCCCCCCCTCTTGTCTCTCAGCAGGCTGCCATTTGATGTTATCATGCAAGGTAAGGCTGTGCCACTGCCTCCATCTATCTGGAAAGGATAATTTACCAGAGAATTTTATTATTTAAAGAGGCTTCATTAAAAAAAAATGGGAAGTTAAAGGCCTGATAGCCCCATCCAACATGCTCAACATGAATCCATTGGACCCATTACCTGCTTGTGAGGCAAGGCCATTCATCAGCCATGGAGAAAGGATGCCCCTTCCCTTAGTGTAAATTCAGGGAGGATTTTAAATGTTTACTTAAAATACATGCAGGCAAGAAGCAGAAAATGAGGCAGCTTGCCCAGTAATTGCTTCTGTGGTTTTACTGCTCTGTTTGCATCCCTGCATCTGCTCTCACCCCACACTGCCTTTAGTTCAGTGTTCAACCAGCACTCCTTCCCATCAGTGCCAGCCTGTGAAGAGGCAGGGAAACTGCTCACATCAGATCTCACTTGGATCCTCTCTGCTCACCCAGCACCAGTGTTGAACTGCTCAGTCAACCCAGTTGCTCTTTGCCAAGGGCCCCTTTGACTGTCAGACCACAAAGCCAAGGACTGGTTTTAGCTTTGAAACCTGGGGGGAGCATCAGTGTACCCAAAACATGTAGCCATAGCCCATGCACAGTGCATGGCCACAGCAGTGCGGCTTGAACCACTACTGCTGGTGTTGGAGGGTTCCTTCTGCCAGTCCTGTGGGAAGCACCAACACTGTTTTCTGTATTAGGAGACTTGATAAAGAATAGCACAGCCTGGACCAAACTGTACACAGCTAAGTGACTGGAATACATGAGCAGACACATGACTTAGCCTTCCACACCCTGCCCAATGATGTAGTGCATGAGAACAGGGTATTCAGGTGGCCTTAATTATTTGGCACAGCAGCTCCCATGGCTAAAGAGAGCTGCCTTCTCTCCAAGGAGCTCGTCAGTAAAAATGCCAGACCTGGAGCTCATGTTGTCTGCTTTCACAGCAGTTAATGCCATTACTGTGGCAAAACGAAATAAAAAGCACACTGTGTGTACAGATGTGGGAGAATGGAGGAAATACTCTCTAGTGATTTCCATGAAAAGTCATTGCCCAGCAGGCCTTAATGAGAAGCTATTTGCAACACAAAGGCCTTGCTCAGCAGCAAGTCAAGCCTACTTGGAAGGGTTTAGTCTACAGTGGCCAAAGTTACCTGATTTCATCACTTCCCAGTGCTCATCTGGGCTGTCCTGGCTACAGAATTCTGTTTGCCTATGGACTCTCCAAGCAGTGCAGAACAGCCACTGCTGCTTTGGTCCAAAACTGTAAATCAGTATCAAGGAACCCAGTACTTGCCTCACACCCATGTCTTCATCTAGTTAATTAGCCCTGACCATTGCCAGAAGTCTTTTAAATTTCAATAAAGGCAAAGAGGAAGCTACATGTATCTCACAAATGTTCCCATACATACCAGCAGGAGTTCCTGTATCAGTTACACCTGATCCTTATCAAGGGAGAGCTACTTCTGAAGTAGATTATTCTGTCTGGAGCTGATAAAGCCTACCTCACTTCATTTTCCCTGGCAGGAGCTGGATTTAGTGGAACCAAGGAAGCAATGGGGGCTACAAGTACTGTAGGATCAGAGCTCAAGATGTGTGGAAAGTCTAAAGAGTGTGCTACCTAAGCCAAGGAACCCAAGTCCTGCTTCTTATAAAGACCTAAATCCTGCCCCCTGTCAAGTGATCCCAAGACATCTCTACATCTGTCTATCCTTTCATGGAAAATGATTTTCCTTTCCATGGAGAAGGGTTTTTAGGCAGCCATCACATTTCTCATCCCCTGTGAGTGCAAAAGGCACTAGCTAAAGCCACTGTGATGTCCTTGCTGAAATATAATCAAATATCTCACTGAGGTTGACTCTCATAACCCCCTCCAGAGCAATGCAACAAGGTCAGTTAGCACTCCTGGGACATGGGTTTCCATGGGAAAGGACATTTATATTTGAGGCATGAAAGTCTCTCAGGTCTCTGCTACCAGGGCTGTCCTGGTGCACACCTGCAGTTTTCACCATTGCCTGCAAAGCAGCCAAAGCTCCTGCACCCCCTTTCCCACCCCCTCCTGCTGCAAGGCAGACTCCAGCCAAACTGCTAAGCAAGAAGCACACAGTCACTGTCCCTGCCCTGGTGTGGGCACCAGAGAGGTCAGGGCTGCTGGAAGCTGCTCAGAAAGGCCAAGGAAAGGCCACCCATTGGTGACACTAACTTGTCTCAGACAGAAAATAAAAATACACCATTTATAATTTCTATGCATTATTAGCAGAAGCAGCTCAAGGTGCAGTCACTGGCACTTCCCTGTATCCTAAGTGTTCATTAAGCTTTTCTTGATGTTAGCAAGTCTATTAATAAAGTGTTGCAAGCAATCAGAACTGCTCCACCAGCCTGGGAGGGGGAGTGCTGGTGACATCGTGTTCCAGCTGAAAGTCATGTAAAATCCTCTGTACCTTTTTCTGAAAGACACCATCATCAAATAGAAATGTGCAGTCACAGCACCTTGTAATTAATGGGAAGTCACAGGCCCAGTTAGCACTGCATATCCTCTTCCACTGGTGATGAGTGAACAGGATTCTTGCCCAGCTTGGGCATTATCAGTAAAGTTCAGCAGCACATCCAAATGCAAAGAAAAAACATGTAGCCATACACTGACCCTTCCAGGTCTGCTGTATCCCTTTGCTTTGTTGTGTGGCTGAACACTGGCTGAAACCTCCATGGCCATTGTCTCCCTTGGTGATGGAGAGGGCTTTGCCCTGCATCTCAGCAGCAGGGTGATGCCTTTGCTGACTGCAGACACATCTGAAACCCCTCATCAGCACTCCAGGGAGATGCTGTCTGAGCTCATTGCAGAGCATTAATACTGGAAAGATCATGTAGGCCTGGTTAAGAAATAGTTTTGTTCTTAAGTCTGTCTTATTTTTTAAAGCACCCAGGAGACAGCAGAACAACCACATTTCCTCTTACACTCAGTTTTCTGATGGGGGGCCTGGAGTGCTCACTGCCAGATGTTGCCCTGTTTTCATACAATCCATGTGACACAAGCATCAATGCCAGCAGCTCTGATGTCAATGCACAACAGCAGCCAGGAGAAAGTTCTAGGGGTGGCTAACAGGGGCATGTGTGCAAGATCATATATTTTAGATACGTGTTTTGGTTCTAAATATGTCTTGCTTAAACCACCAAACATCTTCTGCTCAGCATCACACCACCCCCATGCTTATTCTTTGTCACCATTCTTGCACATGCATCATGCTATTCATGATATTTAGGTATATTATTTTAAGTCAAAAATTAAGTGTGGGGAAAAACAAACAGCTACTTCTTTTATTCAAATTCTGGCCTGGATTTTTATAAGATTTTCTAGAAAACTGCATTATTATTGTGGAGAAAGAAGTATGTTAAAACTGTGCTGGTGCATGTATTTACAGTCTCTCCTACACTCGGCATGAAGAAATAATTCACCACAAATAATGACATTCTGTTCCCATTGCAGTGTTGTCTGATTCCTCAGATGTCCATGCAGCTGCAGCACAAGAAATCAGAAAGACACTGAGACCAGAGGAGGGCAGGGAGCTCTCAGATTGCAGCAAGGTCTGTGAGGGCACCCACAGCTTACCATTCTCCTGACCTGTTTTATTTTCCCTTTCTTTGCTATCTAAATAAAGGCAAAGGAAAAACCCACCTGAAAAACACTCAGCCCAGCAGCACTACAAGCTGCTGTCAGCTTTTAGACCCATCAAAGGCTTGAGGGAACCCCTCTAGCACCAAAACAGAAGAGACCACCTGAAGAAATATGAGATGTCCTCAAAGACTCATCTGGGAGACAAAAGGACCTCCTGCTGTGATGTCAATGGATTGAAGATGCTAAGCAAGGAGCTGGTCCTAGGACCTCCCTGAGTATGTTCCCTTGGTCAGGGAAAACCCTGGACCTGTTGTCCTCTGCTAGAAAGGGGACATTAAAAATGAGAAGGAAGCAGAGGGGAATTCCAGAGAAGTGAGTCGAGGAGCAGAGAAAAAACTTTGTTTGTTGCATGTCTGGCATGCACCTGACTGACATTTCACTCTTAAAAATGCTCCCAGTAGATAAATTCAGATAAAGGGATAGAAGTCTTATGACTCAAACACGTGTTGAATAAGAAACCACATAAATGAAAATATCAAGGATACACTGACTGATGAAGCAATGAGCTCTATTCTGTAAACATATTTTCAAAGGAAAATCATGTGCCTTGTACAAAAAAAAGTTACTTTCTTTTGGCAAAGCTCTATGAAAGTTCAGTAAGCCACATCCAGTGACTCGCAGTGGGATCTGAAGCTTGCTTTAGACTGTTTTATACCCTAAGGATCTATTTCTTTTAACAACACTGTCACAGCCTGACCATTAAGTGTCACCCTGTGGCACAGCAGCAGCAAAAGGGCTCCCAGGCAGAATCGTGGTGCTCTTGGACCATGTGCCACCAGGGAAGCTCCAAACCTGGGCTCCTGTTCCTGCTGGATCCCAGCTACAGGCGTAAAAATCAGGCAGGAAAGTCCTTCTAAACAGTTGCTCACTCACCAAAATTAGGTCACTAAGGGGGAAGAAACATCCCTGCAGACTGTAACAGCGAGAAACTTCCTACGTGAATTACGTGGGACTGGCAGCCTCTACCAATGCCATTCAAAGCACCCTCCCACCCCCAGGCTCCTATGGAGAGGGCATAGGCAATGGGATTTTTCCATTCTCTTAACAAGGTTTTTCCTTTCACCCATTCCCAGCTTCTCTGGAACACTTCAGAATGGGACTTTTTAAAATACCTATGAACTGAGTGCTAGAGAAGTCCAAAAATCTGTGCTGTGGGGATGTACCTGCAGTTGAAAGTTGCCATACTTGCCTGCCCAACATCTCTGCCCTGAAGCCCACTGGGGTGTACAGACCAGCCTGTTTAGTGGGCCCAGAAAGTCAAGCAGCTCTTCTGTAAAGGTTTTCACCACACAAAAAAACACAGGAAGTCACAAATATACTCACTACCATCATCCCCAAGGTGGCAAAACTAAGGATAGCACTGTGCTTGACAATTTTTTCCAGTCCTCTTGTCAATCTCTCTTGCTCAGTACCAACACTCAGATACCACATTTGTGACATCAGACTGTACCATCAAGATGTTGCCTGCCACACTGAGCTGCAAGGATGGGCACTTTCTAGCAAGAACTCAGGCACCAAGAAGTCTATAAACTCTATTTTTTGCACACATCCTTCTACTCCTAGCTTTCTAAGCTCAGTCAACAGAACCCAGACAACAACAGGAAGGAAATTGGTTTAGAACAGAGAAGAAATCTGTTCAACTAAAATCACTGAAACATCTTTCTGTTCAGTTCTGCAGAAACGTCAACATAACCTTCAGGACATTAATCCAGAATTTTGCACAAGTGTGCATGTATCCCTAGCATTGCCCATAGACTTGCAAACCAGAGGACTCTGAACAATCACATACACCCCACCACATCCAAAGAGCTGTTTACTCATGTTGAGTATTAGTGCCTGCCATGAGTGGTCCTGCTGTAACCAGTGTGACTATTTCCTCAGAGAGGTAGTGCTCAACATGAGTAAGAACATTACAGCTTGAGAGAGGGTAAAGGTGTGCAATGACACCAAACATCAGCATCTCTCCAAAATGCCTCTCCAATGCCCTTGAAACCTGTTTGACATCACTATGTTAGCAGCTCACTGTCTGCGTGTGAGGCCTCATAGCATGGCCCAGTCATTCTCAGGACATGATTTTATTCTTTTTCAAGAATTCCACTGTTCTGTTGCCAGACACCACCCTCCTTGAGGGGTCTAGGACAGGGTCTTAAAGCCAGTGGAAGTCTTCCTACAGCAAGGTACCATTACTACCCAGTCTGCATCCCCAGCCACTTTAAGCCTCTTTTCCCTACAGGTGTACTCCCAAATACTCAGTCCAAAACACAGAGGCACCAGAGCACATCAGCTGACTAAAATCAAAAGTACTGTATCTCAACCATCTGTTAAAAAATGTGGGACCATTGACTCATTTAGTTTCATCTAACTCTACCAGCACAATAAAAAACCACATGCCTTCTGGAGAACAATATCAACACGTGTGGGAGGATATCATCTCTGCAAGATGGGGTGGGATGTTGTAGTTGAGAACAACTCCCCGAGATTTGCACTGAACTCTGCCAGGTCAGAGCTACAGTAAACCAGCACTTGCCATAGATTTTTTTGGGGTCTGGGCCATTCCCTTCCCTGGCAATAGAAACTTTTCTTTGGTCTCCTCCTTTGAGTGTAGATTTGGTGGTACAAAACCAGATGGGAGTTTGCCTGTTTTTACCACTATTTTAGAGCACTTTTTAAGCAATTGGGTTTTGAGCTGAAATTATGCAAAATTACCAAAAAGAAGATGTAAGCAGCAACCTCTGTCACCCCCCATTGGGCTGTCCCAGTCTCATCTGGCAAATCCCCATTATCTGGGATTGCAGTAATTCCGGGGGATTACTCACAGGCTGACCACAGCCTCTTGCAACAATTTTTCCAGACCAGGAGGAGTGAAAGCTGGTGAAGATTAGTTTAACAGAGCATGCCTCAGTTCATGGGAGCTGCTGAAGAAAACAAATAAGGAGGGAAATCAGCCCTCAGCCGAGTTCAGCATTTGAAAGTTGAAGTCTCCTGCTCATGAGCTCACCATGGTCTGCTGAGCAAGTGGAAGGGAAACATTTTCTCTCCACAGCGTGACTTCAAGAAAGGAAGTTGTGTGGGCAGAGGCACTGGGGTGACTTAAATACAGTGATGTCTCCTTCCCTGCCACTGAGGCTTGGGAGCACCTGCTTTCTCCCAGTTGGGGCCATTTCAATGGCAAGATGTATGGAGGAAAATATTCAACACCTCCTGCTTTAGAGACACTTCTACAGCCAGTTATGACTCCAGCAATAAAGTTTTTATTGCTACCTCTCATGCAGATTATTTATTGTAACTTCCTTTTTTGAGTGGGCTGTTTATTTTTAAGCAAGTGCTGTTACATTTTTCACTAGATTACTAATAGCCACGTGCTCTGGCTGCTGAAACTGAATAAGTTGATGTAACTCTAGGTCAGGATCTCAGCTCCTTCCTTACCCTGTCCCCAGAGTAAACATACAGAGGATGAACTTGAGGTATTTTCTCAGAGTTCTGTCTACTTCCCAGCTGAAGGGTAAGAGAGTCCCACTGCCAGCACAGCCACCAGGCCTCTGGGGTGTAACAGGTGGACTGAGACTGAAGTGAAACCTCTACCCACCATCAAAAGGGCTTTGCAAAACACATGGTTAAGACAGAACTTTGCATTTAAAATTACTTTTGCAATAGCCCCTTATTTATAATGCAGCTCTTTCAGCTAACAGCAGTTTAGGAACTTCCCATCCCAGCTTGAGAGATTGCTTTCCAAAGCCCCAGAGGCTCAGATAGCAGCAGGATACTGTAGTGTGTACCCAAACACCCTCCTGGTTTTGGGGTGCTTTGGGGGTTCCTTGGTCCAGCAAGCCCTTGCCTGTGTGGCATGGGTCACCTGAAAGCCCCTCCTTCCCCCAGTGTTATCCACCACCAGACATTTTATCCTGCTGGGAGTTTCTGACAGCACTTTTGGGGGTTTTGTTTTGGGGTTTTTTGTGTGCATCTCTAGAAGTGAGGAAACAAAAATCAGTCTGGGTTTCCTGAACATGCCTTGCTCTCATGAGAGGAGCTTACTGGAAGCACACATTCCTGGACAGGCCAAACAGCCCTGGGCTGCTCTTGCTGGGTGCAGAGCAAGCCTTGTTGGAAAACAGTTGCAACAATCAGGCTGCTTGGGGTGTCTCCTTCCACTCATCTGTGGTTTGCTCTTGGGCATTGAGCAAGATGGAGCAGGGCCAAGGGCCACTGAGCATCACCAGCTTTGGAGTCAGACCATCCCTCTGTGCCCAGGGGAGCTCACTGAAAACACTTCATCTGCTCCTCAGTCTGCCAAGAACCTGATATTAACACCTCCACTCTTCCCAGAGATTTTAAGGAGACAAAATACACCCACCAGCAATTTCTATGTTATTCATATTTACACTTCTCAGAGGAAAATGCCCCTGCCCTGCCCAGGACACCATTTCTAAGGTACTTTCAGTTGCTGAGGTCAGTCCAAGACTTGGAACCCAAATATTCAGGTGATTGGTGCATCTGTCTGAAACTTCCTATATTACTGTAAAAAAAAATCAATGTTTTCTATGTTCAAAGCAAACACAACTGGAATGAGCATGCTCCACATTTCTCTGAAGCAGAAGTTTTGGATCAAGCCTTCAGCACATTGCTCAATTTTCCATTCTTTTGCAGGAAAACAGTTTATCAGTTACAGGGTGGAAGAGGGCAGCAGAGAGGTTTCCAAACAGCTCAACACAGCAGTATCAGTCCTCTCACTTAATGACCTCACCATGTGCCACTACAGAGACCATCCAAAAACTGCTGTGCCCCATAGTTCTTGGGTGCAGAGGTTACAGCTGAACTTCCTCCTTTCACGAGATCAAATCAGGGGTTTTGACTAACTTCTATAATTAGCAAGGACATAGTTCACCTTTTACCCCTTTCCACTTGAAATGCCACAACAGTTCTGTGGAAACTTGACATTTTCTCATTTTAGCAAGACAGATTTCTATTCAAGTTTGTGTTGCTCTAAGAGCACCGTCTGAGTCCATTGCTGTTTAATAAGGAGCACACGGGCTGTTGCACTAAGCAACTTGGCTCAGTGTGTGATTTATAGCTCAGTCTGCGGTCTCTGAGCCCTGAAACCCATATTGAATTCCCAGTCCTGCCGTTCTGGACTGTCTGCAGCAGATGGTGCTGCTGACTCGCCAGGAGCCGACACTTCCACCCTGCCTGGAGATCCAGGCACCCACTGGGAGTGAGTTAGGATGGGGAAAGGGCCCAAGCACAGTGTCCCCCCAGTCCTTGTGTTTGTCACCCCTCTAAGGGCTGTCCAGCACTAGCTACACCCCTGCTAGTCTTCACCTAGGAAGCAGGCTGGGCACAAGCAGATTTTAGGATAAGTCAAAGAAAACACATGTAGCCATTTATTTGCTAATGTGTAGGATCCATTTTGGGAGTGAAAAAGTTTTCTTATAATATGTTTACATCTATAGGATCTCACTCTAAAAAAATAATCACTTTCATCCCGATGTTTTCCAATTTCTAATCAGAGTTGCTTCCCTGTTCTCATTTCTAACTTAATTAGGGCACCCCCTTTTTCCCCCTCAGTGAAAACAGGGGTGTAGGTCTTTCCAAAACGCTCATTTGCTGTATGACACCACCTTGGGAGGGGATGGGTATCCATAACATCCTGGTTCTGGCTGGAACAGAGTTCATTTTCTTCCAAGTGGCTGGTACAGTGCTCAGTTTTGGATTTAGGATGGGAATAACATTGGTGACACACTGGTGGTTTAGTTGTTGTTGCTGACCAGGGCTGACACAGAGTCAGAGATGTTTCAGCTTCCCATGCTCTGCCAGGGAGCAGGTACACAGGGAGCCAGGACAAAAGCAGCAGGGACAGCTCCCCAGACTGGCCAAGGGGATACTGCAAACCAGAGAAAGTTACACTCAGTACATAAACTGAGGAGGGGGATTGGCCAGGAGCCACTGATCAGTGGTGGTGAGCAATTGTACATGCATCACTTATTTCTCTGGAGTTTTACTCCTCTCCCTTCTTTTTAATTATCATTATTATTACTAGAACTATTAATATTATTGGCCTACTCCATCACCCTCAGGTCCAACCATGTCTTGGGGCAACTACAACTCCCATACAGTGGGCAATGGCTTGTTTTTCCAAGCTCCAGTGGAAAGAGCCAAAATGACCCTATGATTTTTCACCAAGTCAATATCTGAGAGCATAAATTCCTCACCACATAAAGCAACATATCAATTCTAAATAATAAATGAGGTAGAAGTATGCAGCTGGTTTAGAAAGACCAAAGAGACAGCATTACATCATCTACTTCCAATTATCATCTGTTGCTGAACTGATACAAAGCCTTACCTTACAATCAATCAGCAAATCCTGCTCTTCTGTAGCACAACTCCAAACCCAGGATGGCTGTCTCATGTCCTCAGAGGGGCCTGCAGAAAACATTGGATATATTCTCCTTTAAATTAGCCAGCTTCAGTACTCCAGGAAACAAGTCCCACCCCAGGCCAGTCCCCTCCACCAAACTATTTTACACAAGGTAAATCTGGGCAAGTTTATCTCTGACTGCAATTATATATATATTCACCATCACATGTGGCATCAGCTGGTATATAGCTGATATAACACAGTTTAGCAGAGGTATTGCTGCTACCCCCTTGCACCTTCCAGTCCTGGGAGGAAAGGACTGGCTCAGAGGTGGCTTTAGGCAATATCTCCCACTGCCAAGGCAGCAGCTTGGGGCCATTGAATTATTTTGCACTCAACTTTTTCCAGCAGGCTGCTGGGATGTCCTGCAGATACAGCCTGGCCTCCATGAGCTGGACTAAGCACAGGGTTCCTGCCATCCACTTCCCCTCCTACATTGCCCTGTTGGGGCAGCAGGACTCAGACAGAGAGACAGGATTTTAGAAATTAGGTTCCTAAGTCATCCAGATTTCCAGGGGACAGATAAAGCATGTAATATGCAGTTTGAAGCTCCCAGGGAGTGAGTGCACACTGCAGAGCAGCAACTGAATATGCCTGCCACAGGTTACCATTTTCCAAGCAGATGATTTCTGCATCACTTTCTAGATGGCTTTAAAGCTGTCAGGTGCAGCATCAATGGTGTTTAGTCTTATAAGCCCCTTTCCCCTAGTATGGACTCCAAAACAGACCAGTCTACAATTGCAAAGCAATGACAGAATCCACAGAGCATGAAAATTCTCATTTGAGGTGAAGATTCACTGAATTTCTTTCCAACCCAGCAAACCCATCTGTGTGAAGTGCAGTGAGGCTTTTTGCCTGTGCAAAACACCTTTCAGCACGAGAGATTCAGTCAGCATTGACTGATGAACAGGTAGTTGCCCTGCCACTACAGGCTTTAGGAAGAATATTTTCCATGCCTGGTATTATTTTGATCTATGTTACTATATCACATTCACCTCTCACCCTCACTGATCAGATTACAAACCCCAGCACAATAGTAGGGAGCTCAGAGCAGAAGACCTGGCACTGCTGCTTATGCCTGTAACATTCTTTTTGCAGATAAGCATCTCCTCTGGATTTACAGCCATGCCTTCTCATTCCCTAAACAAGCAACAGAGAGAGAGGACTTGCTGCTTCATCAAATACATCCATAGAATGGTTTCAGGTTAGAAAGGACCTTATCAATCACCCAGTCCCAGCCCCCTGCCATGGGCAGGGACACCTTCCACTAGCCCAGGTTGCTCCAAGCCCCTTCCAACCTGGCTTTGAACACTTGCAGGGATGGGGCAGCCACAGATCCCCTGGGCAACCTGTGCCAGGGCCTCACCACCCTCACAGGCAAGAATTTCTTCCTAAAATCTAATCTAAACCTGCACTCCACCACTTTAAAGCCATTCCCCCTTGTTCTGGCACTCCCACTCCAGCTCTCTTGGAGGCTTGTGCTCTCCTGAATAATTCCTTGTGACTTAGCACGTTAAGTGATTATCCCCATCTTTCACTGCTCTATCCTCGTTCATTCCATATTAGCACAGCCCTTATTTGGAAGCAGGCAGGTGATAACAGGGCTCATGCCTGAGCTCCAGTCTTCAACCAGGTTGTTGGATCTGGGGTCTGGGTAGACAAAACCAGCTCCAAAACAGGTGCCTCAGCTCTGCCAGGGGCAGCTGAGCACAGCAGGGAAGCTGCTCTGGCTCTCCACCAGAGATGCTGGCTGGATGTGTTTGCACATACCCATTCCGAAATACAGAGGAGCAACACACAGGGAAAATAAATGTGATTTCCATGTGAGTGTTACTTGAGAACAGTGACTTCAGTATTTAAAGTGTCCCCGGCTGCAGGTGCAGCACACTGGAGTTATCAACATTCCCTACATTAGGCAGAGAGCTGATGCTGACCCTAAGGCTTAAATTAGTAACAAGATTACTCAGAGAAAAATAATGTACTGAAAACCTTTATGGGACAAGGAAGTATGCCAAAAGTAAACTTGGCCAGTATACTCAATAGATAGAAACCCATTTGTTTCTTTTTGAGAACTTAATTAAATTTCCCATGAATTCATTTGTAATAACAGTAATAAGCACCATATATGGAAATCTTCAATGAACCCTTAGCAAGGTAATTTCCTGAGTTTGGCTTATATCTTAATAATGTCCAAAGCCAGCTAGACTCTAAAATACAGCTGGTTTGCATTAATCCATTCTGAGCACAAGGGTGTGTAAAATAAATTACTTTGGTGCTTCAACACTGAGTTTTATTGCCTATAGAGTGATGCTTGATTATATTCAGAAAAGCAGTAAGGAGAGAGTTAACTTGATTTCTTGTTAACAAAAGAGCTTTGGGGAGGGCAGTGCATATACCTTACACAGTCTGACATGCTCGTTCAGTGCTCCCTTGGACTGTGGTCACTAGCTGGGAGGGGAAGGCTTTTGAACCAAGCCACCTAAATTTAAATAGGGCAAGGTATAAACTCTTCTGTGCTCTATAACCTTACTGGAAAAACACAAGAGAGAAGGGAGGTAGAGGGGGAAGAACTATTTCTCCTCAAGAACTGCTCACCCACAATTTGCAACCCTACCTGCTTCTCAGACCTTTTTCTGTGTTACATATGCACAAACATGGTAAAAAAATAATTAGCTAAATGGCAAAGAAGAAATGGTGATGACTGACTAAAGCTGGTGAGCAAAAGCTAGTATCCATCCATACAGAGAGAATGAGCTCCACCAGGGGATGGAAGGAGCTTTCTTCAGTAGCTCTGTGTGTGCACTCAGAGCACAAGTGCTAACACAGCAGCTGCAACTAAAACATGGCTAAGAGTCCTAAAACATCAACCTCCCTGCAACTGATCTCAAGTGGTACCAAATAAGTGCTCCAATCCTGGCAGGGGTAGGGCAAGTCACAGCACAAACAGACATCAAGAACTATCATGGGATGTAAAACTGAAATCAAGTGGGTGACAACAGTCATGGCACATCAAGCATGCAGCCACTCTTTGGAAGTGTCACAGGAATACTGGGGAAGAGCTAGAGCAGAGCTCAGAGAAGAAAACTCAGAAGAGGCATCTGCTGGGGAGGGTGATGGTGTTCCCCCTCACATCTCAAACAGGACAGCACACTGTAAACAACACAGAAGCAGAGCTCCTGCTCGGAGTGTGCAGCAGCCCAAGGATATATTAAAGCCCACTTAAAATAACTGGACTCATCCTGACAGATATCAGTGAGATCCCAGTGCAAGTGGAAATGGTGTTAAGAAATCCCCAGGGGATTCACCCTGTACACCACACCACCAAGTCCTAAAGAGTTCCCATATCTGAGAACAAAGCAAAGTTACATTTTTCATCATGAATATATGATAACAAACCTTTTTAAGCTTCCTAAGCTCCCACAGTGACTTGGCTCAAAAGCTAAAGACCAGGCAGCACTGCCACTTCATCCATAATCTCCTTTTTACAGTTAAGCCAGAGCTCCTCATGTGGTAACACAGCTGCCTCAGGGGTTGGCTTACAGGTCAATGCCTCCTTAGAAGGGGGGAATCTCAGCTGGATCGTCTCTCTTCTTCCTGACTCATCTGCTCTTCCTGAGGAGCAGCACAGGATGTTGAGGCTTCCAGCAGTGTCTCTGTTACAGGAAACTGCTGCTCTGCAGAGCACCCCTCCAAGGCACTGTCAGGCATCCTACAGAGAGCTCTGCTCTCCTCCTGCCTGCCTAAATACCCTGCCTGCAGCACTGACCAAGGACAAGGCACAGCTCCTTCTCATTAACTATAGTATCACCCCATTTGATTTGATATTCCCTTGATTATCCCACCTGTCCCAGCAGTATTATTCTGCTCTGATAAGCACAGGGAGAATCCCTCTGATGATGGGTGTGGATCCCTAACATCCTCTTCACTTCCCTGGGAGTTTTGGTGTTAGTATGACATTTGTTATCAGTTTAGATGTTTTATTATTGCCCCACTCTTTGGTAAACTTTTTCTAAAGAGTCTTTGAAGTTTTCCTTACCTAAAGGTAATGTGCCCATAGTGGTAACCTCTGCTTTTGCCACTACTCTGCTTAATATAAAGAATTCCTTAATGAAACAAGACCTTTGAGCCTGCATTTGTGTTCAGGGAAAGCCCCATTGATACTTGCTCGATCTTCCTCATCCTCCACAGCCTGTTCCTGTCTCTGCACTGGTAGAAGTATGGATTGCTCAGGTGTCTGGTGTGTCCTGTGGATGATCTCCTCAGTCTCACTGGTTGGCAGGAACTGAGCTGGTGGTGCAGGGCCCCTGCCAGTCCTCAACTGCCTCTTATCCAGTCAAGCCTCCATCCATCAGACTCCTCAGACCATTTTGGCAAGCTGTTTTCAAAACACAAACCTCATCTCAAAAGCCTCCTTGCTGAGGCATTACCATGTATTTCTTGTTTCTTAGACCATCTAGGTGAAGCTGGGGGAGGTTTTCCATGCTGGAAGCTCTGTTCTGGACTGATTTCTTTCATCCATCCCTCCAGGCTGCCCTCCCTGCCCATTCCCAAGGAGTGGTGGCCATGAAGAGCTGGCCTGGAAGAGCTGCCCTCGCTCCAGGGACAATATTCTGTTACACTGAGAACATCCAGACTCTGAAGAGAAATAATTCATGGATTATTGCTTTGCTTTTATAAGCAAGAAACAACGAATAAACGTATGATATTTAATGATCAAGAAAATTATCTAAATAAAATTGCTGTAGGATACTGTGAAAGCCCGACCTTCTCCTGTCCATTTGTTCTTGGA
Source organism: Campylorhamphus procurvoides (assembly GCA_013396655.1). Classification (NCBI taxonomy): domain Eukaryota; kingdom Metazoa; phylum Chordata; class Aves; order Passeriformes; family Dendrocolaptidae; genus Campylorhamphus; species Campylorhamphus procurvoides. Next base: position 4,368,158 of record WBMV01003161.1, on the reverse strand, counting down.
AAGCAGCACACGGAACTGAACAAACACAAAATGAACAGGAGCTTAGCAAAGACTTTGTGCAAAAGGGACCCTTTGCATTTGACATGCTCTGTCACATTGAATTTTAATTACAGCTCCCCTCTGGAGCTGGCACAGGAGGGGAATGCTAATGACGGGTGGGAGAGGGAAGGGAGCAGCGATGGCAATTGCCAGCACAGCTTGCACAAAGGGCAAGGTCCCCACTCTGATGCCAAGGAGAGGTAACCCAGATGTAGTCAAATACAAATCATGATGGTTTAGTCCCCCCTTTAGCTCCTATTATCTCACCCCAAATGTGGGCTACTGGTTGGCGTAAAACACATTTAAGTGAGTTTAGTGTATTAAACCATTGTAAGTTACAGCCCATTAGTGACAAGGCCACTGAAGGAAATCAGGGTTTGGCTGAACAAATATGACCACTTCTCAAATAAGATCACTTCTCTAGTGATCAGTAAGCCAACATTTTGAGTTATTATGATGTACTGATGCCACTTGCTCAGGTTATGTCTATCAGGATCGTGTTTGCTGAGTTTTATAGGAACATATTTGGGAATTATCACTTGAAAAATGTATCACCATGGTGGGTGCATAGCTCCAGTAATTCTGGCAGTGGCCAAGAGCAGGCTCCTTACATGGAATAGGCATTATACACACTCCTAATGCTCTGAAACAATCACAGGCAGCATCAGCAATATCCCTGCTGTTTGCTACCCAGAGGGAGAGAAAACATCTTAATCAGATGGTGATCATTGAATATGTGACAAGTATTAGTGCAGCAAATATGTGGGATGCTGATATATATCTCAACAAAAGGTAATCGGGACATTAGGGGTCCAGGTAATGATTCAAGACAGGACGGAGTGGAGTACAAAACCCACTTTCAAAAGCTGTATAGATATTTAGAGGCTACTTAGGATATTACAGAGAAGCAAGGTCTAGCTGCAGTCAGTCAGAGACACACTGTTCATCTGGGCATTCAGTGCATTGTGAAAATATTTCAGACCTCTTCTTGCTTCCTCCTTCAAGAAACAAAATTTATATTTCTCAGAAATTACCAAAAGCGCCTAATTTTTTTTCCTATTTTGTTCTACCATTCAAAGAGCAGCCAGCTACCACAGAAATGCAATGTCTGCTTATCATGGCCAATGGCTGATCTACACAGATTGTGTGACAATCATAAAATCCTTAGGGATCCGAACAAAGGCTTTCACCAGGCTTTTGTTGTAAGAGCGCGATCTATTCCTGCGGGGAAATTCTGTGTTATATTGCTGTCTGCTTGCACAATAGAAAGATGTTTTCCCTGCATTATTTGGGTTAGTAATGCAATGTTTGCTATTTCATCACTGGATACTCCTGCCAAAAGAATTTGTATTACCTCACGTGCTCTTGAAAAAATGGAGTTGCTCGGGAAAAAGTGTTTCACCCAGTGAAATAAATCAGACAGGAGTTACATAAAATTAAAATACCATTTAAAGCTATAAATAACTTATAAACTGCAACACATGCTGCTGTGCTCCATTCTTGGTTTCTATAGCTTATTTTCTATACTCTTTATAGTTTATTCTCACCTTCTTTTTTCTGTCTATCCATTCTCCTATTTTGTAAGTAATAAATCATTCATTTAAAATTTCCCAGTGGATAAATGTGGTGGGTTTATGCCACTTAACAGCAGTATAAGGTAAGGTAAGATCTGTACCTTCAGTGTTGCAGCAACACTTCATTTAACCACAGCCAGAGCTTCCTTCACTGTGGCATTGAAGGTACAAACTCATTTTCTTCAGTAACATTTTTTTTCTGCCTTTTGCCAGAACAGGACACTTTCAACAAAGCAGCAACTCAAGAGAGAATGACCAGCCTTATTCCTGAAGCATCTAGAAATTCACAGCGGACAACTAAATTACTTATGCACCCTAAAATGTTATAATTTGTACATTTCTTTCATAGGGTATAAAACATGCCCAGCCATTTTATGTATTGCAAGACTAGGGGTTTATGCTTTGCCTGAGAAAGTCTACTGGAATCTATAGGGTTGATAAAGTTCTTAGGTAGAGCAGGCATGTTTCACAGAGCAAGAAGAAGCTAAACTTTAAAAAAAATAAAGTCATAAATCATTTATTTCTCCCTCACATAATTTTTTGAGGATGGTTTTCAATACTCAGATATGAAAGCAGAAGAGCTCCTGGCGAAGTTCAAAGTATGACTGCACTGACATAAGGGCATATGGGCCAGCTGGGAATGTCTCTGCATTACAAAAGTAATCTTTAAAGATATTTTAAGAAAAGAATACTCATCCTTCTACATATTTCTATATATTTTTATATCTATGTGTGCTATATTAATATCTGTTTACTTTCCCCAGGCTGCATACTCGGCAGTGTGGCCCCAGGCCAGCCCGTGGCTCCAGGCAGGCTGAGATCCTCTGGCTCACACGTGTGGTTTTCATGTGAACTCTGCTACTCCCACTCTGCACAGGGAGTGGGGAGGTTGAACCCTAATGGATGGAGCCACTGCCCCTCAACACAGCAGAGAGAGAAACATCAAATTCTATAGTTGGATTGGATGCTATTTTCTCCTCCAGTATTTCAAGGATATCTGCCCAGGATGTGCTCTGAGCATCCACTAGCCATCAGTGGAAGAGGGAAAAATCAGCCTTTAAGTTAGCACAATTCCCATCAGGCAAACTCTTAATTCTTCCCTAATTAAGCCTGGCAGCTGAAGCTGAATGAAAACCATGTTGTGTTCCATCCAGCGTTCCAAGGGGTCTTTGCTAAATCAAAAAGATGTACTTTAATCTGTGTAAGGAGAGATTTTAAACACAGAATTGTGTCTGGAAAGTCAAATCCTTTATGCATCCCTCAGGCACATGAAATGATCCCCCCTGGCAGAGCAAGGGCGTGCTGAAATCTCCTATAGCAACTGGCCACTAGCAACGGGAACAAACAGTCTCTTGTCCCATTATTTCAACTTTCTGAATTATTCTGGGAGAGCCAGAGGGGGCAGGAGACTGACTGCACAAGGTTCAGATTTTGCACCCTGAGGGACTCAAGCCAGAGACAGAGATCATGAACTTAGTAACTTTGTGCCTCAGTTTCCTTTCCCCCAAAGAGGAATCATTTTCTTTCCTTTCTCACTCCCACAGGGGATGTAAAAGTCAAGGGAAGTGAATAAACCAGAGGCCCCACATGGGTCAAAATTATTGCTTGTACATATTTGTGCTGCATTCACAAGAAATCCTCCTGGTTTAAGTAGGAATAAAAAGTTGGACAGATATTTCCTGGCATCGTGAATGAATGGACTTAATATTCCAGTTGCTTTATGTGTTTTAAAATGAAACAAAAAATGTTATTTCCACTAAAAGGGGCTCACAAAGCCAGACAGCTTCCCAAGATGAGTTTTTTTGGGCCATTATGTTAGAGATAATGGAGCTTTTGCTGTGCAGTCACTGGAGCAGCTGCTGATGTTGGAGACTTACATGAACGAGAAGGAGATCCAGTTGTTTCTGCAGCTTGGAATGGCCAGTTCCTTTCAGTCCACACCTTTCTGAGGATTATGAATCTGGGGAATTATCAAAGTTCACATTTGGAAGCAAAAACCTCATACCACCCTCAAACTTATCATTATCCTTCCCCATTTACTGCATTTCTTCTCCTATTTGGATTTTCTGCTTGGGCTTTCCCCCCAGGTGCTGCCCAGAGCAGAGGAGCTATATCCCTGTGCTCCTGGGGTTGCTCCCTCCCTCCCACCAAGGGGGAGGCTTGAAAATCCCCACAAAGTGCTCAAGAAGCTGCTTTTGTGCAATAAAAAGATTATAGTAGAAGCAGATAACCATTTTTCCTTGGTACCTGGGATACACATTACATACTGCCTCTGGCAACATCATGAGCTGCTGCTTGCAGTGTAGGCTTAGCCTACAAAAAATAATGGAATTCTGCCACTCAGATGCCCGGAGGGGAACGGACCATCCACCTTGCTAGAAATTGGATCTATACAGCCCTGGAAACACCTGGCTTGGTTTACACTGAAATGCCACCAAAATATTCACATTTAATCGGGAAACTGTCAACACAACTGTCAAAATGCTTTACCACAAGAAACAAAGGCAATTTACTTTAAAATTAACTACTCAATTGGTTTTCATTTAAAAAGCAATGCACTGACTCCATCATGACAAGTTTGCCCATTTTTCATCAGTGTTGTCTTCTTATGCAGGATCCCATCACATGTTACCATTTTCTCTCCCCACAGCAAAGCCCTGGGGAAAAAAAATACTCTCCTATCCCAGCATTTTACATGTTGGACTTGTGCAAAAGCCAGAAAGCCAGAATAATGTAGTTGTGATAAATAATGCATAGCCAAAGTGGTCATACATAATCTGTGGGGTTATGAGCTTTACAGCTCTTCTTTCTAATCCTTTCAGTTCTGCTGGTTCCCTCTGACAAGGTTAAAAATAATCTTGTAACCCCGAAATAGATATTTTGCTCCTATTAGTTCCACCTCTGCTCTCAGTAGGTGCTGGGGGGTGTCACTGGTGAGGTTTGCTGTGAGTGTGAGTGCATTCAGCCTGCTCTCAGGAGAAATGCAGAACACTGACACCCCCAATCCTGCTGAAAGCCAGGAGATGCCCAGCCAGGTCATTAGTGTTGCTGCTGCCAGTAGGTGTTCAGACTATATTAAGAGTATCAGTGTTCTAGAATCAAATACTGTGAGTTTTGGCATAAATATTGGGAAGGAATGCCTGTGGGGTTTTTTCTGTACCATCTGATGCATCCTGAGAGGATCCTTCACAGTTAGGGAACCCAAGGCAACAGGCTGACACATGCTTTTTTCCTAGTGAGCTGTCCAAAGCAGGGCACCAAATACACCAAACCTTTTGCCTCACTAGCCTTGTTCTCACAAAAGAGTTTAAGCACATTATAGCCACATCAGTGCCTTCTGAGATGGGCTACATCTTTCTCTATGTGATATATCAGAGCAGAAAGCAATTAGAATATAGCACATGCTGTCACAGCTGGAGGTCAACCTGTCTCTCACACATGAGGCTTATTGCTAAGCTTCCTTAGGATGCATAATCTGATAGGTAAAAAAATGTAACATATTGGGGGAAAAAACAAAAGAGGAGTCAGTGCTTTCTGTTGGCCTCTTCCCTGAGGATGAAAAGAAAAGTGCACAAAAGTGCAGAAGAAAATTACTTCGAGCAAGTGACCTGATCTCAAAAGAATTCATGTGCTTCTGTTCTCCATCACTTTTAAAAACATGGATAGGAAGATGATCAAAAGAAGAATGGGATTATTGTAATTTGATGGCAACTAGATGGCTGGCCAAGCCCACCTCTCTTTGAAGTCAATGGAGAGATGGCAATTTCATTAAGTCAGTGACAGTTTCATGAAGTTCTAGTGAAAGACTAATACACATTGCTTGCTTGCCTCTGCTCTAAGCTGCAGGAATGATCACAGGTCTGTAAGTGATTCACAGCATGTGGATGGATGTGCTCCTGAGACAGGTGTGGAGGCACTGCATAACTCAGAGTGACACAGCACTTCCTCCATGAGCTGCTACTGTGACTGTTTTTCACCATTAAATCACTTTACAGGCATAAATAGTCTAAACAAGCCATTATCGCGGTGAGGGGTGCTGTGGGAAGCAGAGGGACCTTCCTGCTGGCTGCCTCACGGAGTGCTCATGGATGCTTTTCAGTCCACCAGGAGAATTAGCCCAGGCTTATTTTACCACCCATCCAATTCACAGAGGGATAAATGATTCCACTGACTGCAATTACATGTATATTTCATCATATTTTTATCTGGAGGGAAGATGTGGGGTAACAGGCTTTGGGGGATGCTGAACTGTGGCAGCTGCTGTGTGAAAACCACTCAGTGCAGCATCTTCTTCATTACTGTGTGAAGTCTGCTCTGGGTGGCTTCTCAACACAGCTACAAGGAGAGCTTACCAGGACAATACACTGTAATATTTGAAATGAGAAGAAATGAAAAAAAAAAAAAAGAGTGCTGGGAGAAAAGGCAGCATTATATTGCTGTGATAAAGAAGGGAAAATGCTTCTGGAGTCCAGAAACATTTACAACTTAGTGTTAGAACTTAGATGTGTTTTTTATGTCACCTTTTTCAAAGGAGCCCATTGATTTATGTTTTTCAATAAGCCAAGAGCTAAGACCTGAATTTCAGGTACGATTTTACAGTCTTAAAACAGCAAAACCAATAAAACAGTGACCAGTATGGGCAGTGGTAAGCTCTGTCTCTGTGCTGGTTACCTGCTCTGAGACATAGCTGTAGCATTCACTGGAACCACAGTGATGCCCTCAGAATTAATGTGTGGAAAGGATTTGGAGGATTATTTGACGTTCAGTGTCATGTACAAACTGAGGCCAGGAAATGTAGAAAAATCATAAAGAAAATAATGAGGCTCCTTCAGGAGTGTTTCTATCACTAGTTCGTTGATTTAATTATTTGCCTGATTCCAGAACACAACACAGAAACCTCTCCTGATGCAAACTGTTCCCTAAAGTAGCAGGGATTGTGCGTGATTTTGAGGTATTGATTAAAGTGCCACTGCATGATTTGAGATGAAGATTGAATACTCTGGAAGTAATAAGATATGATTGAAGCTGAGCCCTTCCATGGATTAGAATGGACAGCTTTTTCTGCCACACTGCTCTCGTTTATCAGAACACTAATAATGTTTATTACTTTAAGAGTTACAGCTCACTGGTTAGATTTAGACAAAACTAAAGCTGCATGGGCTGAGCAAGCCCATTTACACTGAGGCATTTAGAGCTGGATGAGGAAAAGCGTATGAAAAATGCAGGAGAGAAAAATCAGAGCTACTGAGACGACTCTGAAACTGCAGGCACCAGTGCAGAGGCAGCAGGTCCTTTCTGGATCAGCTAATCCCAAATGGGGGGATGTGTCCTTCAGACCCAACTGTACCTCAAACTTTGCACCCATGGACAGGGAGCATCTTCCCAGCACCCAGCTGAGAGCCAGAAACCCACAACTCCCCTCTGTTGGAAACCCATGAACAAACCAGTCAGAATGGAGCAATACAGTGACCATTGCAATTTAATACACAGGTCCACTCTGCCTTTTGCTGGCCATGCTCCCAGCTGCTCCTCAGTGGACAGGGAAGTCCCAATTCCCTCAAATCTTCTATTTCTTATACAGAGCCAGACAGAGATGGAGGTTTGTGTCCCTAAAGCATCTGACAGCTAAAATCCACAGAAAGAGTCATGAGCTGCAATCATTCAAGGCTCATTTTTTTTGTCTGAAAATAAGGGGGTGGGTTACCTTAAAATATGCTGGATTTACATTTTCTGTGCTCTTTCCCTTTCTCCCATGCAGTCTTTCTGACAACCTTCCCTCTCTGATTTCAGAAGATCCCAACAACCCCAATTCTGAGCACTCTTTCAACTAATTACACAGCTCCTCTCTCAATAATGTAATCTCCGTTAATAATTTATGAAATATGCTTGAGTCATCAGACCAAAGAGGTCATACAAAGATAGTGACTGTGAAATGGAAAATGTGTTGGTTGGTTGCTTAATGAATTGCAGATGTATGCTCATAACTTGGAAAAACTGAAGCACATCACATTTTGGGGCACCATAAAGCCTTGAACTGCAATATGGATTTATGACCACAAGCAAAGTAGTCATAAATTCATATTTTCCATATGCTTTGACATAAAAAATATTGTCATTACCTCAATATGCAAATATTCCAAGTATTCAGTATGCAAGAGGAAAGCATCTATTTGTCTAGTCTTACAAATTATTTGCAAACTAATGAAAATGAACTTTTCTGTGTTATACTATCATGGAGCAGGCAAAGGCCAATTTGTACTTCAATAGTGATACTCTGGATTTATGGTTTAAGGGTCTTATTTATCAGCCCCACTGGCTCTGCTGGAGCTCAGTAGCCCAGGCTGTATGTTTTGCAGTTCTCATGTCTAGTCACACCCCAAGATGTGCTGCCCCTGGTTATGAGATAAATGAATATACGAAGTTTTCTGGAGGAAGACTGTGCATTTTCAGTCCACCTCTGTCTCTTAGCAAGTGCAAGTCTGCAAGGCAAAGCTGTGGGTTTGAAGACAGTGTCTGAGGATGCTCCATGCTGAACACCCTCCTTGTGCCCCCCCTTGCTGTCCAGCATCTCTCTGCCAGCCGAGGACAGGGACGTGCTACCAGGAGGTTCCCAGCCCGTTCAGCTCTGGGTAAATTGCTCCAGAGATACACCCTTGTTACTCGTGCCAGGGGTGATCAGGCAGCAAATCTGGCTTTATCACAGTCCTGTTATGCTTACTGGAGAGTGAAGGGAAAAACACAGAGCCCGCACTGGGATTTGAGGATGAGCAGTTTCATGGAGTGCTGAACCCACACCTCTGACCCCTCGTGTCTGCGGGGTGCCCTCCCAGTGACAGAGTGTCTCTCCATTTTGATGAATAAAGCTTTAAGGACACAACTTCACATTATGTAGCATCACAACTAAACATTCTCTGTGTTACAAGGCTGTAATTTGTTTAAATTTCTCACTGAAGCATGACACCATAAAAGTCATAAATGCTGAAGGCCCCATGTGCTGAGGCACTCGGGTGTGCAGAAGAGAGATGGTCACCAATATGATCAGGTGGTCACTGATAACCCATGCCTGGCTTTTGGGGAGAAATCACAGGTTTTTCCCTGGGTTACTCTTTGCCATGAGCAAAACCCACTCACTGTTCTCACAAGGGAAAGAATCTGTACGACCTAAACTTATACAGTGACCTAATTAAAAAAAAACGAGGAGGGCAGCACAGGTTTGTGCCACCTGTAACAGCTTTGGTGTCTACAAACCTGTGCTACAAGAGTCATCCTGGCATTTGCTGGTGATGCCCATCACAGGCATCCTGATGGGAACACAACTCTGCTGTCTAAGGCAGTTCGATCCTTTGGGATGAGCATTTGTCACGCACCCACAGACCCCACTGCTCTGTGCGGGGTTTGCTTCTTAGGGGCCCCCAGGCAATGCTGTCTGGCTTCACGGATGTTAATTATTTGCTTCTACTGTTAATTAGCTGTCTGCAGCGGGTCGTGCCTGAGCCGTGACAGCCTGGGAGCCTCTCCTGCAGCGCAGCCCATGGGCTTTGTTCCCCAACCCTCCCGTCTCCCCCTCCTCAGCTCCCAGCCAGAACATTTCATTTTAGTCACGGTGCCAGAGGCCAGGCCCCAGAGGACCTTTGAAATTAAATACGAATGAAGTACAGTGGGGAGAAAGGGGCAATTTCAGCTCCTCAAGCATGCAAGTCGAGAGCTTTTGTGATGCCTCTCAATGTATTTTTTTCAACCGGCCACAAATCATGTCCTTGGCCATCCCAGGGAACCTCTCTGTATGATGGAAATTTCCACACTTGCCTGGGTTGCTTTCCTGCTCTTATTGTTGCTTTGCTGCCTTTAAGACATTGTAAATAATTGAATTTTTACAGAAAGAAGGTTTTTTTTTGTTGCAGAGAAAGAAACTCAGCCCTGATCTGCTAGGCTTAGAAACACAACATCCAGAGTAAATTCTTCTTTTGATATTTGCAGTTACAGGGAAGCAAAACTTGTTCATTCAAAGACTCCATAATTGAAGACACATCACATAATTTTCTGTAAGAGAGTCTCATCACAAGACACATTTCCTAGAGGCATTAAGTCTGAATCATATTTCTTTTGTTAGGATGTTAAACAAAAATAAGTGGTTTGGCATTTCAGCTAAACAGCTGTGAAGTAGCCGAGACAAAAAACTTCACAGGGAATAGTTTATTCATCCCTTTCCACCTGCAAATTGCCTGAGAACAGGTTGAGTTCTTACCCAAATGTTAGGGTGATTGTTAAAACATTACGAAATGAATTTCACAAATGTTTCTTGCTTGGTAATTTCCTGGTGACCCAGTCACTGTAGATATGTGACATGTCAAATTCAAATTCCAAGCCCTTCTGATGGGATACACAGATTGCAGGAGCAGACCTGTGCTGAACACACCTGGGATCTCTGCTGCAGTCATCTTGATGGCACAGCCCCAGCCACCACTTGTTCAGTGTCCCAAAGGCAGCATGAGTTCCATGAGCTCTGAAGGCCATCATCATTGCCCATTTTGTTTCTCCAGCCCTCGTCTTTGGGCTCCCTCACAACTGCAGGGTCATCTGCCTGCCACAACTAAAGGACTGAATCATCCACGTGCTATGAACATTGTGATTCTTCTGAGCACCACTAACAGAACAGTCTCCTCTTCCCTGGGGTTCCTCAGCAGCTTCTCCTCTTTCCCATAAGCATTCAAGCTCCTCAGGCAGAGGCTTCCAGCTCCTTTGGCTCAGGAAGGTAACTCCAGGGTCCAATGGCAACACAAGCAATAAATAACAGCAACAAACCCAAAGTTCCCATCAGAGTGTCCTCCGTCTCCTGTGTCCATTAGAAACTCATTTGCTGGTGCACTCAACCAGAAGCCAACACAAAGGACGTGCAAACACATCTCAGGAAAGCTTAAATATTCACATGAATATTCATGGAAATGGGATTTTTTTCCATTTGTCTGGAGAGGTGTGTGTGTGGCCATTTAAGCATTCACTGCCTGGACCACCAGCAGATGCTCTGATGTTCTGTAGGATGGGTTAGCTGGTGTCAGTGGTTGGACACACTGGCATGGCACCCACTGCCCCCACAGCCCCTAATCCTCTGCTGCCTACTGCACCCTCCAGCTTGGCAGAGCGGGGCCATGGCATTTCAGAGAGGAAAAACTGAAATGAGATATGCAAAAGAAGGTTTTCAAGGACTTAAAATAAGTGTTTTGCATGAAAAAGCCCAAGATTTGATGGCTAATAGTGCCCCTGCTGAAAAACCCTTGAGATCGGGGTAGTTCTGTTTGAAGCTCTTCCATAGGAATCCAATGTGATGCTGCAGTTATGGGTGTTTCTACCCTTCTCCAAATTAGGCAATTCTGGTCCTAAAGTGTTCTTACTTTTATGAATAAGACTTCTGTTTTCGTGAGGCCTAAAATATCTCCTTTTACAACAGCTTTTCTTTTGCCCTCTCCCAGATTTCCCATCACTGCTTCCTAAAGCAAAGCGGCTCCGCAGTGTTTCCAGCGCAGGTGCTCCCACAGCCTGGAGTTCCATGTGCTGTGTCATTTAATGTGTGTAGGCTGGAGCATTTAGTTGTCATTTACAGACTGTGTGAGGTTTAGAAACTTGGTGATCCCAATGCTTCATGTTTGGAATGCTGGGAATTGCAGGGGCAATCCCTGCTCCATGGGACATGGCACAGATAGGATTTTCAGGGCTCCCATGGATGATAAATGACAGCACACCTCAGCAGCCCCCTTTCCCTTGCAGTGTAGGGGCAGAAGTTCTAGCCAGCTCCTAAATCACCACTTCTGAGACAACCCAAATGCTGCTGTCTTATTCCAAAGTGGTATGTTATCAGCTACAGCCTCCCAGGAGTTGGTTGACAAGCATCTCGCAGCAGGGTGACATTGGGGGGCTGCAGGAGGTGACCTGGCAATGAATCAGAAACAGTCCCTGGCGACAAACGTGAGGATGTAAAAAACACCTTTACTATCTTCAGAGTGAAGTGGGAAGGAAGAGCAGGGGCTCACATCACTGCAGCCGTGTGCTAAATGAATTACAAGAGAGAGTGAGGGAATAGCCTTGGAATTAAACGGCTTTAAGATAAGGTGGAAAGTGGCAGCTGAGCCAGGAAGGCAGGCTGGAAGTGGAAGAGTGTTTACATGATGCTAACAAAGCTTGAGGGATGCTGAGAGCAGGAGGGCTGCTCAATGCCATGAGAAAGTGCTGTGTGGAGAGGAAAGACAGCAGCTCAGGTGTGACCCTACTGGGGATTCCTGCAGGAATCCTTTCCAAGGAGATATGGGAGAAACAGGGAGATGCTCCTCTGCTATAAGGTAGCATAACTCCAACGTTTTCACTGGAGCTGTGCCATAAGATCCAGCCTGATGACACTGGGCCACTGTCAGCACTGGTGCAGGAGATGGGAGATGCTGCAGCTCAGGGACAGCAAGTTCCCAGCACGGGCAGGGACATCAGGAGCTTTGGTCTGACCAGTCTGGATCAAATTGTGGAAAGTATGGAAATACTAACCTTCAGACTGAAAAAAATTTTAGCACAGCTGGATGGCACAATTGTCCTGGCATTTTACTTGGAGGTATTGAGGGTGCCTGGCCTGCCTGGCATAAAAGGCAATTAACAAAGGTAATGGATTGGACTGGCTTGTGCTGATCTCTTTATATTGTCACTGTAGACCATCAGCTGTCAAGAAAGGAAAATCTCACTGAACAACATATTTGAGGTGGTTTGATTTTGTGGCTAGAACTGTCAACAGCGCTGAAAAAACCCTTCTGTCACAAAATTAGAAGATTGTGTCCTAGGAAACAAAATGCTCGAAGGCCATAATACCCATTATTTCCAGTTTGGGTTTAGTACTTACTTTGGGAGGGAACAGAGAGGTAAGAGGGCAAAACTACTGAGGAAAGGATGCTGCAGGGGTTAATTTTGCATGGAGGAGCCAGTGGATGGTGGAAAAGATGCCCAGTCCTGCATGTAATCGGGAGTGGACATCCCCTGGGACCGCAGGGGTTAAGGCAGGAGCGGGTGCAGGGACCTGTGCTGACATCTGAACACAAAGTGAAAAATCACCTCTTGCAGAACCTGGGGAAGCTCGGCTGTGCAAGCCAATTTAAGCTCAATCAGTCTGTAAGAAATGGAGAGATAAATCAACACAATAAAACACAATGCGGCAAACCTGGAAGCTGCTGTGGCACTTGATTGTTTGGCATATTGGGTCCTGCTGGCACTCCTGGAGCCAGCGAGGATGTGCAATACAAGGACCTGTGAAGAATGGCTCCCAGAAATAGAAATCACTGAATGACCACATGAGTACATCCCACATTAAAAACCTTTCCATGCTGCCTTAAATGAGGCAACTTTTCCCTGCATGGAATTATTTACAGCGCTGGATTTAGAGCCATTTGACAGGGTAGTTTCCACTCTGCCAGCCTCTATCAGAATGCTCCAGGTGCATCAGAAATAGAAAATAAAAGACCTTCAAGGAAATGCAGTACTGGCCTGTGGTAGGAAGGAAATTAAAGAATTCACTTGTCATCTTCCAAGTGTGACACAACCTCTGCATCATAGCAAGAAATCTACCCCATAAGGTTAAATCACTACTTATCTGCTTAATGTCAATCAGACATTAAGCAGATTGACTGGGAGACTCAATTTATTTATATTTAAATGGGAACCCAAACAACTTAATACTCCTTTCTTGACTTAATCTGCAGGCAGGCTGGGTATCCAATTCATTGTGTTTGTTTGTTTGTTTATTTATGCCTCTTTTTGCCTTCTGGTGCCTATTGGTTGCTTTGGGAAGGATGCTCTGTAACTGGGCTGTCGTGGCAATGGATGAAACCCACACAGAGATTATCCTTGCTCTATAACCATCTGCATTGGCTGCCCTGACTTTAGCAGCAATTTTTAAGCATAGGCTCTCATGGATTATCCACATGGTCCGGTGAATACAAATCAACTTGCAGTTAAGATTAAGAGACAACAATTTCCATATCTGGAAAGTGTATTGTTATTAATGGAAAAAAGTAGGGAAGTGGCACACAGGTTGCAGGGTTAGTCAGCAATTTGAATAAATGGCTATGTGTGAAAAACAATGGATTTGGGAATCCTTTATGGTTTAAGAAAGCAGAAAATGTAGATCTAAGATGGCATTCATTAAACACAAACCAAACTGTTCTAATGCTTTCCCATGAAATTGTCATCTTCTAAGCTGTAACATGTTAAGCATACCTAAGAAATAAAGCTGATTTAATGCAACTGTACCCCTGAAATGAAGGGCAGTGAGTTGTCACCTCACTTTTAGTCTTTTGATCTAGGTTCCTTACTAGTTTAGTACAGATAAAGGAGGCTAAAGAGGAACCAGCAAGGAACTGATGACAATTTAATCACTGTGGTGATTATCAGGTGGTAATTAAAGGCTTGCTACTGTGAGATGCTGTGTAATTTCCGTACCTTCCCAAACAAGTTTTCTACTGGTAGCAGATAATATTTTCTGAATTCGCAGAGTGGGATTTACAAAAGCAGGTGTAGATGCCCAGGTAACTTGAGTTTTAATGAGGAAGAGGCTTGTGGATAATTTCTGGAAGTCCTGACATACTGTGTTCTAATCAGAGATTTTGTTTGTTTGTTTATACAGTAACAGGTGTGAATGCTGCTCCTCTTCCAGACATAAAAATCTATCAAACCCAGCCTTCTGTGCTAACCTGCATGAGCCAGAACATCACAAAAACTTTTTTCTGGCTTTAAACACTATTCCCACTGCAAGAAGAGAAGAAAAGGAAGATAACTCTGACTCAGGTAGTCTCATTTCGATGCCTCCCCAGTTACACTGCCCTCAAGTCAGAGGTTAAAAATCAGAGCTGGCTTCAAGGCTTTTTCCTGATTCAGCCTCCTGTCCCACTGCCTTCCCCATGCACAGACACCTTCTATATTATCTAAATCCTCTCTGCCAAGCCCTTTTCTGACCTCTTCTGCAAACCTGCTGGAAGTGGAGATGCCTACATTGTCATGGAATAGAGATGAATATTCTCAGGAAGACTATTCTGATTGTAGACCAAGCCTTAAAATCACTGTGTGAAGTTGGTCAGAACTAGTTTAAAAGGGCCCTGAGGCTTCTAATTAACGTTAAGTGCCCTGACCAGCCTCACCCAGTGCTCCACCCATTCCCGTGGGCAGGAGCCCATTTAAACTCAGCCAGGGAAGTTAGTCTCTCCCTGGAGTCATGTTGGAGAAGCTCAGCCATGCCTGGCTGTGGAGCCTGCCACAGAGACTGAATTCCCTGCTTGACCATGGGTCTGTATCTTCTATGAATTTGCTTCATCGTCCACACTCCCACCTGAAGCTGAGCCCTGCCTTGCTCAGATACCCAAGGGCTGAGCCTTGGCTGGCAGGGTCCCTGCTCTGCTCCATGTCCCTCAGGGATCTGCTGGCCTTCTCTGCTCCCTAATGTTGCCTTTGCTAAAGGTAAGAACACCTATACCATATTCTTCCATGCTAAGCCTTTTCCTAACCTGTTCTTTAAACCCTGTGGAACATTTCTGCTATCACCGTGCTGCAGAAGTGAGGTTTTGAGCATGTCTTGCTGATGTGATGTCTGGAGACCTCATGGAGCTCAGCTTGTCTCACGGCTTTGGTGAGCTTTGTTTTTTCGTTGAGTCTGTGTGTGTTGCACGGATGGGATTGGAATCAGAGGGTAAAAATGCTGCTGAAGTGTGGCTTAGGGGAGCTTTACCATAGTACTTTTTACAGTTTGGTTTTGGGGTTTTTTGTGGGGTACACTTTGTGGGTGTCTTTGTCTTCATGGAGCTACATGGCATAGAATCATTCCCCTTTGAATCACAGCTGAGTTCCTTTCACATGGTCATGTTTGTAGGCTCTGTCCCTTGATATATGGAGAGGCCAAGACTCGCTATGAGTGTAATTGTATAGTTCACTCATTCACCAGAAGTCATTTCAGAGTACCCATGAAGAGCACTCCAGAGGCTGGAAGCTCTAATGGAAGGTCAGCAAGTTCATTTTCAATGGCTCAGGGTCAGAGTCTGAGTTAGGTTGCATTACTGAAGAGACAGAGCAAATCTCATGGGCTCAATGTCATTATTCCTCCTTGACACCAGCATAACAAAACCCTTTGGAGCAGTTTCAGCTCTTATGATCAAATAAACAGGATCCAACAAGCAGGTCTCTGTTTGTCAGAATTATGTCTATTGACCCTCCGGTAGTATTTTTAGCTGGTTAAATGACTCTAGTGTTAGGCTGTTTTCCATCTTAATGTGTCTTCCTAGACTGACTGGTGGAAAGGCAAAACAAAAAGCTCTCACATAAAACCTCCATGTAGCCATCAAGATATGCCTGACACCTACCAGGGTAGCTGTGCTTCTGCTTTATGGCTGGAAAATATGCCCAGAGACCGAAGTGCCTGATAGAAGTTTAAATGTGCCTTCTATGGAAGAAAGTTAGCCTCAAGCTCTGGCTCTGATAGAGGAGAACCAGTATAAGGATAAAGCAATTCTTTTCTTGATGCAGCAGAAAAAGAAAATTGACAGCCCTTCCCCCGTGGTCAAACTAAATCACAAGACAATAAAGTGGTGGAGAAAAGGCCTGGGCACATGGTAAAGTGCTAAGAGCATAAACAGCATCTTGCAAGCAGTCTTTCTGCCCTGCATCCCAGAACTAACTCTGGCTGTGTGTACAGTGGCTGTCCTTGCATCTTGTACTGCCCATTCCCGAGTGCTGAGCCTCCAGCAAGCCAGTGCTTCAGGACTGATGAAAGAGCCCACCAGACCCTCATTTTATGAGCCTCATACACTGGTGTAGCCTATAATGACCACAGAGAGTGTGACTGATGTTTTGGTCTCAGCTGAAGTTCATGATATGTTACTTAGAAAGGAATGAAAAGGAAAATAAATTCTGGAGGCATTTTGGGCTTTAGACACTCAGAGGAGATCTGTGCATGAGAGTGGATTTGTCAGGAGGGCTGGGACTCAGAAGCGTAGCTTTTTCTGCTGATCAACCTATTTCACTTTTCTGACCCTCAGCGATCTCCATTTTTCAAAAATAAGGGAAGCTGTTAATACTAATCTTAGTAATGTGCCTCTGGATCTCCTGAGGAGACAGTGAGTAGTGGTTTTTTAACACATGACAATGTCTCTAATCACCTTGGCACTAGAAGGCCTGATTTTAAATTGTTTGGTTAATGTTTTGTAGTATGTGGGAGACAACTTGCATCTTTAGGGGCTAATATAACTCCAGGAACAAATTGGGGATTTGTTTTCTAAGTATATCTTAAAAAACTTAATGCTTCAAATAGTTCTGAATGAGGAAGTTTATCAGGAACATGAGTGTAAAATCTTTCTGCAATTTCTTATTAGATATAAATATATAGAAATGCAGAGAAATGCTCAGCAGCAGAGTCTCTTCTGGCATCACTGGTGCTGCAGACACAGGGGTGGGTTCTCTGGAAAGACATTCTCACTCAGCAGTGCTCAGGAGACCTGCAGTGCCTCTTGGAATCAGTGCTGTGGTGGGTGGAGTGCAGGGTGGTTGGGCTGAAGGGCTGTAAGGAGCCACTTTGCCCTTTGTAATCTGCCTTTATGGAAACAGGAATAGGATCGGTGAATAATGAAGTGAGAGAAATGCAAGAAAAGCCCAGTAGATTGTGCTATCAGCATCACTATGAGCATCGTTTCTGTGAGAACAGTTTGGGTGATAACAGCAGTAACACCCATGGCTCCCGCTTGCTTTCTCTTGTTATTATTGAGCAAGGGCAAAGGAAAGGTCTGTGAGAGCATATGCAGGACCTGGGTGTGTTTCTTGTCCTGCTGTTATCCTGCAGAACTGCCTCTCGCTTAGAAACACTGGAAAAATTAGGGGCTGAGAAACCTGAACTTTGAAAAAAATTCTTTGGCTCCTTCTGCAGAGTTTATCTGCAGTCTCTGAGCTCAGCAATTCTCAATTGTGTGTGTAGGAGACAGGATCTCATTTGCAATACAAACAGAAAATACAGGGAGATGGAATAGGTTACTGCAAGCTCAAAGAATGGAGGTGCAGGATGATGGCATGGATAAAGCTTAGGTTCGTTTACTTAGTTTTTATAGAATCATAGAATGGTTTGGGTTGGAAAGGACCTTAAAGATCATCCAGTTCCAACCCCCGGCCATGGGCAGGGTCACCTTTCACTAGACCAGGTTGCTCAGAGCTCCATCCAGCCAGGCCTTGAATTTTTAGGGTCTTAAAGTTGGTGAAGGACAGAAAAGGTTGTTACAAGTCTCTCTGGAACATGAGGAGACTAAAACTGGCAGTGGGACATCCAGTGCAAGTGTCAGACTTGTAGGGAGTAATGGTGTTTACAGCCATTACCATTTCTGATTGTCTTTATAGTATTTGAGAAGAATATCTGCAAACAGACACATTTAAATAGATACTGAAGATTGTGCAGCAATATTTAAGAGGTTTGCTGTTGTGCATAATTATCAACCCTATTTTTTCCCATGTTTAAGTAACATTGTATTGATATAGCTTAGAACATTAGAATGACATCAGTGTATCTAAATTTAAGGCAAAGGATAAGTCAAAAATAATTCAACATCATGCAGGTTTGATCAAGCAGCTTTTTAAACCACCAAAAGGAAGCAATCAGGAAATTGTGGTTAATTATTTTGGACAATACACAAGAACCTATGCTTGAAAACAGACCAGGAGTTGTCATGGTACAGATACAGATGAAGACACTTTAGACCTGCCAGGCTTTGTAAAACTGGCTGGTGCAAACGTGCTGCTCACATCAGGGAGTGCACTGGTCCTCGTGATACCCCAGGAGCCCCAGTGAAGGCTGAGATTAAGCATTTACAAATGTGTTTGCTTCGAATTGTCTTGGATTCGAATCCTGACATCTAAAGTTGGCTTTGTAAGGACTTTCTCAGGACTGCTGGTGTATTTTTGTAATGACACTGTGTGTGCTTTGGCAGTTAAGGTAAATGACATCATTTCACTCTATCCTTCTGCATTTTATTTACCTCATTTCCTTTTCTAAAAATATACAAAAGTTGACTTCTCAGTGATATGAATCTGAAAACAGATAGAGAAAAGCCAGCAACCCCTTGTCTTCCACTTCTTTATTTAAACCACATCACATCACAAAAATAAGACACTGCTTGCTAAAGGTCTTGATGAGGAACAGACCCCAGGATACTTTGGAAAAGCAAAGTAAGAAGGATGGGATGGGGTTTCAACTTTTGTTATGGGTGAGGGTTGTGCTCAGAAGTGACCAGGCTGTGTCACTGTCCCCAAGCTCTGTAGCTACCTGAGCCTCTTGCCTGTCCTGGAGGCTCCAGTCCAATTTGAGGTAGAAGAATGGAAAATTAGTTTGCACAAGTGGAATGTGTGGAGCAAAGACTCAGTCCACCTCAGCAGACCTGTTCTGAAGGGGGAAAACCCTTTTTAACTGGGAAAACATCTTAGGTGGGAGCACCCCGATTGTTTTTCAGGACTGAACAGCTTTTAGAACCTGCACATTCTGGTTTAGAATTGTAACACAACAGGTGGCTTGTGGCATTCCTGGAGCTTCTGTGAGGTGGCTGTGGGAATTTGGAGCTCACTTTAGTCTACCTTGAATTGTTTCTAACACTGTGTGCCCCTACTGTAAAGATTGATGCACGCATTTGGAATGCCATGACTTGTTTGCAAGGTGAATGTGGACCACATCCAAGCTGTTTGCTGTCATTCTCTTCTGGAGGTTCATGCTCCAGCATGTGAGTGCTCATCTCACTGTTAGGATCAAATTAGAAACAAAAGCTTTTGGAGCTAAGCAGGATGGTTTTCCATGAGAATATGTTCTGGTTTTAAAGTTGGGCTGCAAGGAAGGACCTCCAGTCATGGCAATTTGTTTATTGCTGGAGTGAGTATCTTTTTTTCCAGCTTCAGGAGAAACCTGTAAGGGGATTTTTGGTAAACAGGAGCTCTTCCCCTTACATCCGCCCAAAACTGGATACCTGCTGCTAGCACCTGCTGCATGAATGTTGTCTGGGCAGAGGGCAGGACATACAGCAACTCTGTGCCTCACCATTCCTCAAGTGATTCCTTATTTTAGGATCTGTATATGTCAGTGCCAAACAACATGAACAGCTTGTCTTTGCTGGGGTCTCCCAGAAGAGTGCTGTGATGCGTTAGGCTCGCTGTCCATTTAGCCTGGCATTGCACTCTTCATCCTAAATAATAAATGATACCCACTCTGGCAGTTTGTACAGATTAGCAGCAGTGGAAGATCTCAGCAGAGAGGCAAAGTACTTTTTAAAACATTAATATTCCTTCCTTGCTCTGAAGAGATTTTGGAAAGAGCTACGATCAGAGCTGGGTCTACCTTTCATGTAAGGAAAGTGGCTTGAATTGAAGCCATTTTTCCCAATCTGACTCTCATGTTCACAGCCTTTAGAGATTTGCTTAAGAAGTTGATATCCAAAAAGAATAATGTTTCAGGGCTAGGAATGCAGGGGTTTTGTTTCAGACTGCAAACCCTTAGGAAATAGATGTGTTGACTAATTGTGCTGCAGTGTGTTTAATCACTGGAGGTTTGAACTGTGTAAATAGCTGGTGGCCAAGTAAGGCAAAAGGACTTTCTTGTTAAGTCTTTGAGTTCTGCTCCTCATCATGGACTAGAAGTGAAATTTCTCACCAACCTGAGGTATTTTATTGTGAGCTGTATTTGAATGTGTAAGACATTTTTGTGGCTTCTTGTGAGACCCCAGGCAAACCAAGTCTTCAGGTTCCTCTCTCTCTGCCCTTCATGTCTCTGGCCTCTCTGCTGTAGAGGGCAAGAGGTGGTATGGATTTGTCAGGCACCTGCCACAGTGGGATCATGGTGTGGGTTGGTGTCTCAGGATGAAGGGCAAAGCCAGCAGAGGTTACTCAGCTGAAGAATTTTGCCCTGCCTCCTCTTGTCAATCACACTGGAAGGTCTTCTCTGCTGTTGTACAGTGCTATCACTCATTTTCTGTACATACTTTGTTCAGGTGCTGCTGCAGTATTTTCTGCAAGCTCTTGATTTTATTATAATACAGCTATAAACCAAATAAAGAGCATTTATTTCAGCTACTATAAATATTGGCTGACCTTTTCTGCTCAGAGGAAGCTCACTCCTCTGCCTCTAGACTTTGATTTAGGATTATTTGTGGAAGGCAAATGGATGCATACATCACATCAAAATATCTGTCAGTGTAATTTCCCCTAATGAAGTATTACATGCAGGAAGGAGGGTATGGTTGAAGTAGTAGGTAGTGATAGAATTTCTTGTGCTATAGAACAATCTTTTTAGGGTTATTGCATAGTAGTTGTTCATCTTCTGCCGTACACAGCCCACTGTGAGTTGGTGTTAATGGTGGCTGGAAACTAGGCAGGGATGAGACTGCTGATACACTGGTATATGTAGCTGAAATGATCCATTTGGTATTTCTAGGGAGAAGATACACTTTCTATCACATGAATGTGCAGGATACTGCTGAGTAAAACAGGCAGAAAGGATCTGCAATATGCAGGGTATACAGGAAAAACTTTGGGGGGGTGACATACAAGACCTGAAGTCTCGTGTTCTTGCATTGTGCTTGACTTGTGTACACTTAGAGCAGAAGAGGCAAGAGTTGCTACCTTCCTGGGAGTGAGAAACATCTGGGAGCAGTTTAGTCCCACCCCAGAGGAAACTTAAAGGAAGGAAAACCCCAGAAAAGTCAGATAGCAGCAAAGACCAGGCATGGGGGCCCTCAGGTGCAAGCAGAAATGAGGGAGGAGAGGCAGGAGAATGAGTATTATTAGCATGATTGATGCAGCAAGTACCAGGAGAGCATGAAGAGATCATTGCTAAAATGGCATGGGTGAGATCTAGCTCAGGAATGCTGTGCCACTGTGATGGAGATGAATGCCAAGTACGTGAGCGAGTCAAGCTGTGTTTATTACTCTGCTTTCAGAAAACCACCAGGTAGTCTGGTACTGCAGTCTGTAGATGTGATAAATAGGAAGACTTGGTATTGCTGGAGCTAATAACCATTATTTGATGTAATTCCACGGCAAAAAAAAA
>WBMV01003161.1:4190414-4342720 GCA_013396655.1 Campylorhamphus procurvoides | reverse complement strand
GTTTTGATTTGCCATTAAACTACTATTCCAAGGGTTTGAACTAAATTGAAATAAACTTCACTTAGGACCTCCTGCATAGCAAGGATGAGGTTTCTGGCTGCTTATGCGCCACTTGATAGCAGTTTCAATTACACTAAGCACTTCTAGAGTGGGCTTTCTAACCTATCATTTATATGATGCAAAATAAGGTAATGCTTTACGTTTGACCTCACTGCTCCTTTTTTCACGTACATGGAATTAGATGGGTCCCTGGTTAAATGAGTGCAGGCTTTATGAATGCAGCTGAAAACTTATGTTGAACACATCCCTCCTGGAAACAAGTTCTGGAGTGTAGTTAGTGGTGAGATCTAAGGAGAGGCCAGATAAGGAACTGTTTGGAACAGTGTTTCCCAAAGGGTCCAGTTCCCTCTTTCTGTAGTGTGTTGCCTTTCAGTAATAGATCCATTTGAAAGTGTTTGTGAGAGTCTGCTGGAACAGGGCAGTGAACAGCTGCTGCCTGTGGGGCTGTTGCTTTTTCCTTTAGGGGATTGTGTTCTTTAAGTTCTGCCTTTATTTAGAGTTTTGCCTAATAGGAAGCAAAGAGCAGCTGAGCTCATTCTTGTAACTTTTGCTGGATTCCCGGTAGCTGCAGTGAAATAGTTGAGTCTTTAATCAATTTTTACTTGGCTATAACTTGGGAAATCTTTGAGCAGCCGCAGGGACACTGGCTGGAGAGCCATTTCTGCAGGCTGGAGAAGACTGCAGTGCTTTAGGTATGCCTGGCAGGAACATATGTTGAGAAAAATGTACATATTTTCACTTGGGTTTGCTGTTCTTTTAAAATTTCTTTAGTGAAGCTTCCTTTTCCCCTGCAACAGCATGGATTTCAAGGATTGTTCATTCTATTTTATACAGAGATTCATCTTGCTCATTCCCTTGGACTTGCTTGGCTGCAGCCATATCAGGCTTGATCTTTTTGCTTTTATTCTAATGTATTGAATGTGTAGAAACCCTTGTTACGAATGTGCTTTCCAGTCTGTTTGAAATATGTTTGTCATCCTAGTCAGAAGACCAGGATTGTACAGAAACCTTTCAGTGTGTTAACAAGCCCATGAATTCCATAATTTTGAAAACATGATAGGAGTGAATGGATTCCTGAGGTCCAAGGTGCAGGTGACTGTTTTTCTGTGGTTTCCTGTGAGAATGCTGGGGTTATGCTCTCTGGAGCTGGGTGTTTTCTGGCCAGTCAGATGAAATTGCTATAGAGTTTCCCAGAATAAAGGTTGTGAATGCATCTCAGCTATAGAAATTGGAGGTCTTTTCTAGGCTTTGTGTTGCAATATAAAAAAGACCAAAACTCCATGCACCACCTCTAACTTATTTTCAGTGCGTGTTATCTGTCTCAGTCTTGTGACTGCGTGGAAGTGAAGTGTAGCATGAAAAGACTCCTGTGAGTGTGGCTTTGCCACCACTGTGGGACTTGGCCATGGATGGGCATTCTTGGTATATGCAAGTCTGCTGTAGTTTCTGGTAATTAAAGCAGCAGAAGGTAAAAAGGAGGCCCACTGCAGGGCTTACATAATTTTGAAAGAGCCCTTGCATATTTTCTGTATCCTATTTTCTTTCTCCAATGCTTCTTAGCATCCAGTGAATGGCACAGAGGAGGGAGGGAAGGACCTGGATAAATGGAGTATTCTGGGATCCAAGGGCCCTGTTCGTGCCTGTTGCACCTTCCCAGGGAAATGGTGGACCAATGTGTCAAATCCATTTGCAAGCGGTAGTTTAAATTAAAGCTGGGGGGATAAACAGGTTAGAAGGTTAATGAGATGTCTGAGCTTAATTGATTTTCCATACAAATTGGCTATAATGTCTTTTGTTTGCTTTTTCCCCCTCCCGGGATGCTGTGTTACAGCAGTTACATGAATATAAAGAGTAGCAGAAGGGGTGGGGGAGACTCATGGCTGTTTGGAAAACACGGCTGGGAAACCCGGGTTGTATACCCTGGGGTGGGCTGATGTGTGATTTTTGGAGACAGTAAGGCAGCCCTGAACCAGGACCTTGCATCCCTCTGTCTCTTGTCCAGTACCAGTGACATGAGCCATGGACAGCAGTGTGTGCCCTGGCTGTGGTGCAGAGCTGTGCAATCCCGGGGTTCAAAGAAACCTTTTAGTTAGGTGTGAAGCTGTACAGGCTAACCTGGGAAGATCAGTAGAGGAGAAGCTGTAATATGGCATTAAATGATGTCTAGGTCTTAAAGTTGTCAGGCAGTTCCCATCAGGGTGGCACTACTCTTTCCATAAACCTGTCCTAACTTTAACATCTAGAGGAGAGAAGCTGAAGGGGGAAGATGGCTTACTAAAGATGTTGACTTTGACTTAACAACTTAGATAAAAGAGAAGATGCTCAGGCCACCAATTTTTGCTCTGTCTTTTCTGTGTAGATTTCCATTCCTATTGGGAATATATTTGAGTCAGTGAATGGTGCCAACCCAGTGCTGTGGGTGGGAGGAGCTGAGATCCTTCCAGCTCCCATGGTTCCTCAACAGTACTGGTGCTGTCCAGTGCCCTTCCAGTCTGTGCTGGGTTCAGCTGGCAGGTTCAGCTGGGGAGCAGCACCAGGCTCTGCCTTGCTGTGGTCTGAGCTGGGTGGTATAGCAAGCCCAGAGAAGTGGCACACCAGGAGAGGAGCCAGCTTTGGAGCGGCTCTTGGTCACTCCTTCCAAGCATGTCTTAGGGAAGGAAAGACATTGTGTCTTTTGGTTACGTGGCAATAAAAGTTACAGCTCTTCCTGAGCTCGTTTGCTATGAGACCCTTGTGGTTAAATCCCATTTCAGACTTTCCCTCTTGGATTATATAGCAAAACATAAAGAATAAAATAGCAAATTCTCTAAGGAGCTAATGCTAGGTTTTGACTCATGGCCTGTTTATTCCTAACTGGAGTACCACAGTGAAACAGTTTTTGTGCTGAATGTGGAAATTCATTGCAGAGTGAATGTGAAGAGCTGCCTGCAGACAAGTTTTCATAAGGCACCCATATTTTGGTGTGAGGATTTCTGAGCAGCCAAAGACAGTTGCAGAGCACATGAGAGATAAAGAAAGATCAAGGGTTTTAGACTACCATGTCATTACAGGAAGGACCAATGGGAGGTCACTGGACATTGTTTACAAGAGCCATGTCCTTATCTTGTGTACATCGTCAGTGGTGTTGTGTGAGAATGTTTAGTTGTAGGAACAATTCCTTGGCCAGCTTGGAGCATGTATATCTTATTTTTTGAACAGGCTAAGCAGTTTGCATCTGATGTAATGGTGAAAAGCCACAGGCAAAGCTGCTATTGTTTGGTTGGAGCCATTTCAAAGCATTAAGCTTTCCTCTTGCCCCAAGTCATAATGCATCAGTGCTTTCAGCAATGGTTAACAGTTCTGTGGTTAAATGATATAGGTTAGAGGAAGAAGGTATTTTTGTTTTCTTTTGCTATTTAAAGCAACGCAACAAACCATTAAACCACAATTCCTTCAGAATTCTAGTAATTTTTGAAAAACATAGAGTGCACATTGAATTCATGCAAACTGTAATTTTGGTCCTTTGTTTTCTGTGTAGTCTGTTTACAGGGTGAAGTCAGGAAAGGATATACTTTTATGCAATGGCCTCTTTGTTTAGAGACCAAACTCCTGGTAGGTCAGCTGTACACACTGACAGGAGCATCAGATTTGCTGCAGTTGTCAAAATTTCAGCGCAGAGGACAGGGGATGCTGAAAGGGGAAAAGAAATGCAGTTCCACCAGGGTTATCTGTCAGTTTAACAAACTATTGTAAAAGCTATTTGCCAAGATGCCCCAGAACTCAAATGTATGAAGGCCCAATCCACCCCAGTCCTTTCATTCCTCTGCTAGGACACCATTGATCACTGCTATACTTCTTGAGCTCAAAGCTGAATTTTTTCAGACCCTTTAGGTGTGTGTTGAGATTGCATGGTTGAGTTATTGAGCCAAAAGAATTGTTTCAGCCACTGCTTGTTGGTCTTCTTGGAGAGTGCAGGTGATCAGTTATTGTGGTTATTGATCAGCAGCGATCAATTCCAGTGGTCACAGCCTGGTCACACTGCTGTGTGGCTGTGCCTTTGCTGTGGGAGATGGGCATCTAAACCCCTTTAATATGTGTCAGAAATGTAGCCCTACAGTTTTTCTCATGCTAATGTCTCAGCTATCTTTAGTTCCTTTGAAAGAGAGTTCCACAGGCTGGTTAATCTCCCCACATATAAATCTCTTTCATACAATTAATCCTTTATTTTTCAGATCCCAGTGTAGGGGAGAGATGGGTTTAGAAACAAATCCATTTACCTCGTGTTGCATTGGAAACAAACCCCTTCTACTTGAAAGTAGAAACAAAGCACATATAGAGACACATTTTTCTGCAGTTCTTGGTCAGTATTGCTGTATGGTGTCAAAAGAAAACATTGCAGGGAATTGTTCTCTCTGTGAAAAAAATTCCCAAGAAAGAGATTACTTTTAAGGCATTTAATCCTGAAAATTCTTATAGAAAATCAAGGGACAAAAGATGCAAAGCTGATGATGAAATCTTGACCCTCTTGAAGAGAATGGGAACCTTAACGCCAGAATTCTGCCTGGAGTTTTAACTATCTCCTTGGAATACTACACCTATGTGCTTTTAGAGATGTGAAATTGCAGATATACTGAAATACCAGTTCCCAAGTGTTCCAGCTTTATAAATAAATGATCAAGTTAATTTTTCCCCCCTTTGAAGTGAAACATAAGATTAGGAAACAGACACCTGCAATATTTCAATTATTTTTAAACAGTGGGTTAAATGGATCAGCAGAAGCTGCACATCCTTTTCCTTGTTTCCCAACAAATCCTAGAAACACTTGGAGAGACCTAGAAGTATCTGGGGACAGAGACCACTTTTTATAGTTTAGAAAGATGTCTGAAAGTAATAAAAATAATCAGTGGCTATTTTGGGGACTGTTTTTCTCGAGTCAGCCTTCCCTGGCCCTGAGAACACAGCAGAGGCTGTTGCTTTTTGGTCAGACCTTGTGGAATAGTTTCACATGACCATGTTCAATGCTCTCACTGCTTGGGTTTAAGGCTCATTTAAGGGAGAGGTGGAGGATGAGAGATGTAGTAGGAAGACAGGTTGCTTTAGAGCAGGAAGAAAACCCAGTTTGGACAAGTGGGCAAGAGTCTAGAAAACCAGGAGGAAAAGGAGAGCAGTAAGGCAGTCATTGCCCTGGACTGGGCTGGGCAGCACACAAAAGGCAGCTGCCATCCAAAATCTAGCCTTGGGCTGAGATCATAGCATGTTGATGTATTTTATGTGACAAAATACCTCTAGGGGCATTGCAGTGCTAAATGTGTAGGTTACTGGAACACGGTTACTGCATCCGTCTTAACAGCCCTGCTTGGATGTTATGGGAAGCAGATGTACAAATGGTCAGTAGCTGTTGTACAAGAGCCTGAGTCAAACCAGCAAAGAAAGCAGTCTTATATAGGTAAAATGGCTTAAGTGTCAAAAGATTTAAAAAAGAAAAAAAAAAAGGGGGGGGGAGTGTTCATATTTAGAGATTAAACCTTTACATGGTCTGTCAAGGTTTTTGTTCCTAAGGGTGATAGTGATGGAAAAATGCATGTCTGGAGCTTGGGGAATATCTCCAAACTGTCCCCAGTGCACAGAGCACTGCACTTGTCTAATGATCTGGGAGTTTTCTCTTTCTTACTTTGTTCCAACGCTTTCTCCTTGCTCTGTTAGTTTAGACTTCTGTCCCTAGTTTAGAAAACAAACTACAAACCCTTCTGGATTGCAGATCCCGCAGTTTAAGCATATTTAACTCTGACATTGAGTTCCCTCTTGTGCATAATACCATGGAAATGTCTTTATTTGCAGGAATGCTGCCTGACAGCAGGGCCTGGCTAAAAGCAAATTTTAAATGACCTAAATCTTAATACTGTTTCAGTAACATGTCTGCACCACATGGAGCAGAAATGGGGAGCGTGGGAACTGTACAGGGATGTGCTGCAGTGGGAGTCTTTCCAATCAATACCATATTACTCAATTTTACAATAAAATAGGCTGTGTTTCAAATAACTTGTTCCTCCTCCACTGTCAAAGAAGCTTAGCAGAGAGTTCATAGCATCTAATATTTTAGCAGCTAAAACACAATTGGCATTTATTGTAAAGCATATTTGTGAGTGGGATGGAGAGATGTGTATATATTGAGTAGCTAATGTATTAGATTCTGAATGCCTGGACTTGGTTTATCCTTCTTGATTCCAACATTAATATTCTTTTTAAACCTAGGTAACAGAATTTTTTCTCTTTGCTGTTGTCTCAAACACCTTAAAAATCAGTTGCATCTTTATTTGATTTAATAGTCTGTGCTCTTGTGCAGAAGGGCAAGTTTGGAGAAGTAACTTTTTGTAATCCCTTCTCCAGCCCCACCTGATTTCGCTTACATGGGAGGCAGAAATGGGAAGCTCCAGGAGGTGTCTGCTTGGCAGCCTCAAGGCTGATGCATTATCTGGCACAGAATCAGTGGTTATGTGCTTATCTGTCACTATTTCCTAATGCTGACCCTGTGAGTCTGCCTCTCTTGGCAACAGCATAACTCTTTTTCCATGTTTTTGCCTTCAGTGCACTTACAAGAAAATCACTGTGAGGATTGGATGTGAGTATCTGCTGGAAACCACAGAGAGGAGTCATCTAATGATGGGTTTCCATGAAACAGGAGGTGAAATGAAGTTGAAATCTAATTGTGTCATGTTAGTTTGGGGCATTCAGGAGACACCAGCAAACTTGGACAGCTGTTTCTGTAGGCAATAGCAGGAACCTGATAAACACACCAGTGTCAAGGCTTCTTCAGTTTGTCACTTAGATGAATTGATTATCACTGGGGGACTGAGAGGAAAACCATGGGCTTTCTCAAGTCAGCCTGAGTGGATGTGGGGAGGGAAGAGGGGTGTATGTGCCTGCTGGGGGTTACTGGTATGGTATGAAATCCTACTCCTTGCAATCCTTGCTGCTCTTGGAAAGTATTAGTGGCCATTGCTTCAGTACTGTGGACCTCAGGAAGGTTTGTCATGATGTACTGCATTACTTGTTTTAGTCATCTCTTGGGATGGAGTTTTGTGATTGTCCACCCCTAGTCAAGAGAGGGTGTGAGTCAAAGCCCTGTGGGTATGTGGTGAGTTTGGAAGGGAGGGGAAGGGTCTTGGGGGGTGTGTGTATAATCTAGCTCTGAGTGTGGAAAATCAAAGTGATGGAAAAAGAAACCAGGAATTAAAAATGGCAAAGGCTCTACTGTGGTATCTGCTGTATCAGATGTCAATTTATCATTAAACAAGTTTCATAACAAATGTATTTGGAGAAATCTGTAGGAAAAATGATTGTCAGGCAGAACTAAGTGCATTTTTAACACTGTTTTGGAGTACTTTGAGGGTGTCTTACAGCCTGCAGTTAACTTTGCTGCTAACTTGGTTCCTTCCACTTTGAGCACTGGGGAGCTGGTGCTTAGACTAATTTTAACCCCCTCATTCTCAGCCTGAACTCTTTTAAACCCAGCATGACTAGCCTTGATGCTTAATGACAAAGTTTTGTTAGCAGTGCATTAGCATCTCATCTTTCAGAAGTTACACCCTGGCACAGCATCATATTCTTTTTGGGGCAAGCTGCACCTCTTCTCCCTGTGCCAGAAATCCCTTTCTCTGCCCCAAACTCCTCTCTGTTACTTGAATGGAGCCTGGGCTGTGCAGCAGCTGAGATACGGAATGTTTATTCAAATACATTGGAGTGTGTCATCTTTGCTCTCATCTAAAGCTTGGCTGCGTGGGATTTCAGTGGCACCAGGAGTCAGACTTCAGTTTGCTTTAGCAGTTGTTGCCTCCAGCTCCGCTGTTTAAGTACAGAGTGGCGGGTTGTGCTGTGTGGCAGACTGTGTGTCTGGCACTTCCTCTGCAAAGTTGTACTTGTTTGGGTTTGTTTTTGCGTACTAGTGGTGTTTTGTAGTCCTGTCCTGAAATAAAATGTGGGGGGGAAAAAAATAAAAAAGCAAACCACAACCCAAACCAACAAGCAAAGGAGTAAGTACAGCTATCCATGGGTGGGACTGAGCTGGGGAGAGCAGCCAGAGGAGGGACTGAGGCCAGTGGTGTTCAGGGAATGGAGTGGGGAGTGTGGAAATGCTGCAGAGAATGAACTGCCTGGCAGCGTATCCTTAGAAAGCTTCACCCACTGAGTCCAGGTAAGTGGAAAGGCAACCTGAGATTTATGGTCTGGTTGTGGCTATGCTGGGTGTGTGCAGTCCTGCTGCAGGCTCAGGGAGAAGAAATGTTTACTTTTATGGCTCTTTAAGTCAGGAAAGATGTCATTCCATTCCCTTACTTGTGCAAAACCATGAGGATAGGCTTGGGAGATGTGTTCTGTTCTCTCAGCTGAGACCTGAGCTGTGGAAGCTGCGGGGAGAGATGTGGCTGCCTGGGAGAGGGAGCAGGGTGAGAGGCTGCAGCCTGGGACTTGTCTCCTCAGAGCTGAACAGCACAGCTCCTACATCATGAGTCTTTTAGAGATGTACCTTATGAAGGAGCAGTGGTTGCAGGCTTAAACCCATGCTTTGAGGTGCCAGAAGTTGCATTTAATTTTCTTTCTTTTTTTAAATGTGCCAGTAATTTCTGTGGTTGCAGTCCAGCCTTTTTAATCTTAGATCCTTGGAATCCTTGACTAACACTTAGGTGTGTTGGCCTGTGTTGTAACAGCTAATCTTAAACAACAGTGGGCATACTTTACTCAGTGGTGGAGCCTTTAATGCACAGCAGGGAGGTAGTAAGTTACTGGGAGAGGGGGAAGGTGAGAGACTGCAGTCTGATGGAGCTCTGTTGTCCTCCACACTCCTCCAGCTGCAGAGCAGTGGGACTTGGCCCTTACACACCTGGATTTTAGGTACAAGCTTCCCATGTGGTTTTGTATCCTCGGACTGCCAAGTGGGGCTGTGTAGAATTGCCAGATGTAAAGAGGAAGTGGCAAATGAAGCTATTTGCAAAAACTTAGATCCTGGTTCCTTTCTCACAGGACTAGTCTTGAAATTGGGAAAAGGAAATGCAGCCTAAGGTATGAACTCCAGTCATTTCCATTTAGAAGAACATACTGGTGGATCTAACACAGTATCTACTGGTGGTTCCACTGGCTGTGCTGCTGAGATGTTCCTGCAGCAACTTGTTCAGCCTATTGAAAGAAGTCAAGTAACTGTTTTACACAATGAACTGGAGAGAATAAGGGGAAAATATTTTTGGTTCCCCTGAGCATCTTACAGGACAGCAGGGCATGTGGTTATAAAATACACTGTGTGTTTGTGCTGTATTTGGTACTAAAAGGCTGTTAGTGCTGCTTCACCAGGATGCCAAGATCATACTGTGGTTAAAATGGGTTTTCCTGGCAATTTATCATTTGTGCCTGTTGCCTTTCTCTGCAAAACTTGTCTGAGTAAAAGCACTGTCCTGGGTGCTATGTGAGAGTAGTGCTGAGTGTCAGGGATGTGCTGCAGGAGTGTGTGTGAGTACAGGATGGAGAGGAGGGGGATCTCTGCCTGATACCATCTCCAGGTGTTCCTCCCAGAACTTCCCAATTCTCTAGCCTGGAACCATCAAACCCCAGAGCCTCTCCCAGGCCTGGGGAGGGGGTTCAGGGCTGCTCTGCCTCCTGGGGCAGGTGGGAGTGGAAATTCCTGTTGCAGAGAAAAAGATGTCTGATAACACTGCAGGTACAGCTCTGCCCAAAGCAGCTGATGTGCTTCTGGAAAAGGATAAAAGGTTTGGGGTGAGGAGGAGGTGGTGGTGCCTGATGAGGAAGTTTGCAGCAGATGAATCATAACACCTGTGTGTAGTCTGCTTTCTTCCTCTGGGGCTAAAACAGGTGGAAGAGTTGCTTTCAGCAGCAGTGCCCATCACCTCATGCTGAAGGGTCTTCTGTTTTTAAGGCTGCATGTCACACTGAGTCCTTGATATCACTGGCTCTTGTGCAGGCTTTGGGCTCACACAACTCATGCTGTACCAGCTCTGAGCTCTGGAGGCCCAGGGTCAATCCTGGTGCTGGTTATCATGTTGCTTTAGCAGCATTTAGGCCCCAGGAAAAGAAGGAAAGGCTATTGGGAATTAGCTGGTCTTAACTGGTTTCTTCATCCTGAGAAATTCTGCAAGTTTGCAACTCATACCTTTGTTTGTGGAATGTGAGAGGTGGTCTCCAAGGCTTGTGACTCTAAATTCAGATTTGAATTCTGTTTGGAATGTCAAAGATACTTGTGCATAGGGAGAAAAATCACGGAAAGTTAAAAACAAAGCAAAATCTGTTTTTCTCGTCTTTCAGGAGTTGGAAAGATCTTATTGAAATACTTCCATGCTTTAGTGGTCTCTTATGTGAGCTGGTTCTTCTAACTGGTGTACAGTAAATGAGTTTAAGGGCTGCAGTTCTGAGTCGAGGGGCTCTTTACAGCACAGGCCAGGGCTGCAAACGAACATCAAAGCAAGAGGGGGTTTGCACAGGGTGGTGCAAAAAAACCATGACAAATGTTGGATGGGGGCAAAGCTGGAAGCTGGAGAACTCCTTGGTACAGTGTAAGGAGAAGTGATAGCACAGAGAGCTGAGGCAGCAGGTACAGCTTAGGGGATACTCTGTGTTAGGGAATTCTTCAGATAAAAATCCCTGCCAGGCCCCAGGTTGTTGGCTTGAAAAATGAACGGAGTGTTTAAGGCAGAGCAGAGGCTTTGAAGCAGATTAATCTTGGACCAGACATACTTACAGGATCTGAGGGGGTGGACTTTTTCTGTGACTTTATGCAGTTCCTGGACCATTAGCATCTTCCTCCTGGTGATGGGCCAGGGCTGGAAGAAACAGATTTGTATTTTAACAGTGTCCATATGTAAGTGTGTCAGTTGTCTTCTGGTTCATTATTACTCTTTTGCTTGGAACTGTGTTGTGTTTGGGTTTTCTTGTTTTGTATTGAGGTTTTTGTTTTGTGTTGAGGTTTCTTGTTTGGGCTTTTTGTTTGCTTGTTTTTGTTTTGGGGTTTTTTTCTGTGCTACATCCTGATGGCCTGGTATTGTGCCTAAGTAAGAGTTTAGGTAAGGTATGGCACCTTACTCTGTTTGGAGGAGGGACTCAGAGGGATTTATTGATGGTGCTATGTGCCCTTTTCAAGGACAAAAGGTCTGAAAGTTTCACGTTTGCCTTTTCACTGTGTAATTATTTCAAGCCAGCAATTTCTCTGCATCTGTGACATCCATGTCCAACAGGAGGCTAGGGCAAGACAGGAAGAAAAATTTAATTAAATTCAAATTTACCACTGTGCAGTAAAGTCTCAGTACTGATATGACACTAATATAACATTAGCAATTGTTTCATTAGCACAAGTCATAGATAGCTCTTGACCTACAGGACACTTTTTTTACCTCCATGAACCTCCTGGCATTGGTCACAGCTACCCTTTTGTCTAAATAATACAGGTTAGAGTAACCACTTACTGGGTTAAATGTGTCCACTCTTTGAATTTAATTATATTGATAAGCAGAAGACAAAATCTGTTCAGTTGTGTCCTTGGTTTTAGTGAAAACCAGCAGCAAGGGGAGAGCTGTTCTTTCAGACTCTGCTCCTGCAGATTAGAATCCAAACTGTTTGTGTGAGCTGGGCAGGAATGTGCTGGTATTTACCCAGATTCTGAAGAAGACACTTAGCAGAGGAATGTGCTCTGCATGCTCACCATTCCGCTAGGAAACTCTGCATATAAAGCAAACCTCAAGCAAATATTTAGAGGGCCGGGGGTGGCTTCAGAAGAACAACATGTCCTCCAGATTTTAGAGAGTAACTCATCCCCACTTACTGAATTGTTTCTTGTCCTCTCTGCAAGCTCCATCCCAACCGAAGCTGCTGCTTGGGTGATTACAATAATCCTCTTTATTTCATTTTAATATGTGTCTGTGTGAGTACCTGATACTCAGAATGGGATTAGGAGAGATGAATTGCTGCTGAAATTGGTAATAACAGAAAGCAAACCTGTCTGACAGCATCTGCCCTGTGATCTTCAGAGAGCAGGTAAAAGGATCCTTAATTAACTTTTTGCTAGGGTGGGGTAGTGTTTTTGTGAAGAATTCATTTCGGGAAGTTAGGGCATGAATTGTTGCTGCCTGATTTAGAATAGCCTAATGAACTGCCATAAATTAGCTCTTAGCCCATAGGGAATACTGGGTTTAAGGAAAAAGAACTTCAAGGTTTGCTATAGGCTGAAGGGAGGGAGCTGACTCAGAGAAACTTGTTAAAGGTAACACAAGAGCGTGGTGGTTCTCAACTGTTGTCAAA
Source organism: Campylorhamphus procurvoides (assembly GCA_013396655.1). Taxonomy (NCBI): domain Eukaryota; kingdom Metazoa; phylum Chordata; class Aves; order Passeriformes; family Dendrocolaptidae; genus Campylorhamphus; species Campylorhamphus procurvoides. The sequence continues at coordinate 4,330,390 of WBMV01003161.1, read as the reverse complement.
ACATTTCCAGAAGCTATTTGCACTGCTCCTGTTTGGCTTTTCTGCCCCCTGTCTCCATGAATCACCTCCAGGCTGGTCAGGGGCTCTGGTACTGGCGTGATGTGCCTGTCATGGTTGTACAAGTCCCAGGCCAGTTTCTCAGTGAATATTTTATCTGACTTCTGTCTTGGATTGCTGCAGTTTCCTTATTAAAAACTAGTTGGGTGATGGAAAATGGAAGGCTATTATAAAGCAGTATAATTAAATATTTATCTGAGGACTACATTCATGAAGCAAGAGTGGGTGGAGAGCAAGTTTGGAAAACTAAAGGCAGGGAGGGTCCCAAAATGTGTCCCCTTGTGTTGTCATGTTGAGAATGGATCTGCTTCCCAAGAAATCAGCTGTCCCAAAGTGAGGTCCTCCTCTTCCCAGACAATAAAACCACAGGGAGTCATTTGAATGAGAGGCAACAAGTACCTTTAACTCGGTATGATTGCCTGGGAGGGTTAACAAGTTTAATGTTTGTGATTTAGTGCATTCTGTACTGCTATCTTGGTGCACTGTGAAATTCTTGTGCTTCTCATGTTAAATGCCCTTTCATCTTGGCCACTGTGAAGGTGATGAAATCTTTATACAAAATTTGAAGTCTTAAGTCTGTAGAAATTATCTGAATTACTTGGGTAGTTTAATTTCCCATCTCCAATAGCAGGCAGCACCAGCACCTTCAGGAGCTGATCTTTCTAAAGTTCTGTGTGTGCTGGGATATTTTTTCCCAAAAAGTTTTCTCTCAACTCAGTTAAAAGCTGGCTTCTGTCCAGAAGTATCCAAGTGACTGTGAGTCCTGGTAAAACTCCAATTTACTTAGACCTTGCTCAGGAAAAAGCCAAATATTGTCATGCCTTTATGCTTGGGAGGTGCAAGAATTTAATCATCTGTGTGTTTGGCTTGCTGGAGGAAGTCTGAATTGCTGAATTCAGGGAGGGGAAAAAAAAGCTGTAGCATAAATTAAACATAGCCAGTATTTCTAAAGGCATGGTGTCTTGACTGAATGGTTTTAATCAGCATCATTTAAATACTCTGTCATTGCTTTGCAAACAAAGTCCTAGTTGGCTCACAGAAATAATGAAAAAAACTGAACTAGGCAATACCTCTGCCAGGGTATTCTTATCTTCCCAGTTTGGTTTCTGTCTGTGCACACAAGTAGGGTGGAATTGGTGCCTGTGGAGGAGGCAGTAAGGGGAGTTCTTCTGTGTGAATATGGAGGTGCTTGTTTGAGATGTCTGCCCAGAAAACAGCTACCTGTCTGCAAAAGGGTTTGAGGCTCCACTTCTAGAAATAGCCTTGGGCACCTCCTGGTTTTTGCTCTGCAAGTTATTTGGGTTTAAGCATGTTGTGAGCAGGGAGGGTCTGGTTTAAAACAGCTGGGCAGAAGCCTGGAACTCCCTCAGGTGTATCTTAGACACACTCATTTAAAGAAGAAAAATTGCTAACATAAAGCTGGTTGTGTGTTCCCTAAATGCATGCACAGCTCTGCATTGTAAACTACTTCTTCTGCCCCTTGTTTTGACAGTCTGCATGAAAACTTGGATGCCTCACAAAGCCATTAAGTTAGGCAGGGTGATTTACTTGAGCTCGCTCTTCCTGCAGCTCTCCTTGCTTCAAAATAAATGGGAAGATGACAAATCCTGGAGGTGATACCAGGAGATATGGCACATGACCTCCTCCAGTGGCCTCGGAGGGAGGTGCTGTATTCTTGGCAGGCAAGCCTTGGCTTTCTTTCCTTGGGGAGCCTGGCACTCCTGGATGTGTTGGTGGTGTTTTACCTGGCTGTGGGGAGATGGGGGCAGCTCCTGGATCTCAGTGTGGCAAAGCAGGAGGTTTGAATGAATTGGTGCTGCATGAAATGGATGCAAATAGCAAAGGGGATGGAGCAGGAGGAATCCCCATGTCTGTGGTGAATTGATAGGCAGGTACTTGTCCAGTGCTGCTCTGTAGCTGCAGTGGATCCCAGTCTCAATAACAGATCTAGTGGCCTCTCCTTCCAAAAGGGGGGGGTGTATAAATGTAAGTTCTGAGAACACAAAAAGCCCTGGACTTGCTGACAGTATCCTTCACTACCTCAGTTTAGAGGTAATTTCTCTTAAGAGGCAAACACTGTTGGTGTGTCCGAGGTGAAGGTGCACAGCTGCTCCATGAGGTGTGCAGGAGCAGGAGTAACTGCATGGCTGCTCTCCAGGAATTCCCATAAATTTAGCTACTTTTGCAGGCAGTTTTGTTGCACAGCCTTGTGTAAGGAGAATGTCTTCTCATGTCCCTGTATTTCTGGAAGGTGGTCACTAAATGCCAGGTAGTGTTAAATGGAGGCTTTCCAGGCATGCTGATGCTGTTGTGCAGGGATGTGTGCCAAGGTGTTCTCATTCAAGCTGTTAGTGAAATCTGACACTGTTGGGAGTTATCTGGCTTTCCGGATTGCTCTGAACCAACAAACCTGGGCTGCTACTTGAATAGAAAGGTTGTTTAATCCGGAGTTTTCTGTTAAAGAAAATCTAAACCAGCTCCAAAATAACCCTAGAAAAAGCGATGCTGCTGCATTCAGGGAGGAGAAATGACAGACCAGTGTCTGTGCCTTTGTTAAATCACACAGGGAGCAGGAAAACTGTGTTTGCTGATGGCTCTGTGAGTTACAACCACATTATCCTGGTGTGTGTGTGTGTGCTGCTGGGCATGGTGAGTGCAGCTGTGGGGATACAGCCTCTTTAGTGGCTCTGCTGTTCCACTCACTGGAAATGCTCCCATATATTTTTGTTGCTGCTTACAATCTTTGCTCTTGTGTCATCTTTTGCCTCCTTGTTTTAAGCACTCAGTTTTAGAAACTGTCACAAGGTATTTTCAGAATAATCTGCCTCCTCTCCCCCTGCACCCTCCCCATCCCCACCACGATGTGGTCTCTGGCTCTTTTCATAGCTCTTTTGCTTCCTGCGTTGCTGAGACAAAGGAAAACCCACCTTCTGTAGGCTGGTTTTGGGCCAAGCCTGCCTTATTTCAAAATGGTGTGGGCACTTGCCAAAAAGGAATCCCAAGTCAGTGTTTGCATTACCATGGCACTGCCACTGGCTGTAAAGGGAAGAGTGAAAACACGCACACAATTATTTATATTTTCGTATCTAGCTGTGCATTTACATGATGTGAAAGTTTATGGCCATGCAATGGGAGCCAGCTCAAGTAGGTATGATATATTCTATTCCCAGGGAGGTTTCTGCCTAGGGCAGGTACAGGAGCAATATCCTGCCTGCATTTCTTGGGCTGCTGGCAGGACAGAGCAGCAAGGTCACTTATATAAGGATGTTTGTGGCACGTGTTCTCCCCATGTCAGTGGATATGAAGGGCAGGTCAGCCCTCAGCTGAAGTCTTGGCCAGGGAGCAGTGTCTGTGCACATAATAATGCAGGGCAGGAGAGGAGAGAGGACCTTTGGGGTTGCAGGGCATGTCCAAAAAAGCATTTGATAGCCCCTTTCCTTCATTTAGGATAGGGTAAGGAATATAGGTGACAAATTTTGAAGCTGTGTTTTCATTAAAGGGCTAGATGTGTTTGTTGGGACAGAGAGCTCATTGCTGCTTTGATTTGTTGGTAATGAGGGTCCTTTCCCTGGCAGGTACAGAGGTCACCTTGGCAGGAAACAAGGAACCTGCTGCTGGTGCAGAAAATATACTTCTTGTTCTTACACTCTGTCTTCTGGACATCTATGGCTTCTGTGTATGGGGGATTTAACATCTCAGGACAGGCCCTTTGTTCTGGTTTGGAGGGTGAGTGCCTAGCTGAGATGGATGGGCAACTTGCCAAGCACTAAGTGTTGGCCACACCTTGGGACAACTGGAATCCACCCTGCTTTGGCCAGTCTGTGACATGCACTTGCTGCTGTACCTCATACCCAACTCCTTGTGGCAGCTGTACTTTCTTCCCCCTGTTTTGCAAAGGGCTAAGCTTTTGTTTTCCTGTCTGGAGAGCAGCTTTGTATCCTCAAGAGCCCTTTGGAGCAGCCCTGCCTGGTTTGCTGGGGCTGTCCCTTAAAACACCCCTGGTTTAAAAGACATTGCAATAGATATTGCATCTTCAGCAGTGGAAACAGCTCCAGAGCTTGCACCTGCAATGACAACAGTGGTAAACTATTTCACAGTGTGCCACCAAGGTGAGCAAATGCCATTTCTTCCAGAATCCTTGCTCTTGGATCTGTGCATGCCTTGGTGAGTGTGTGCTGCCGCAGTCTTTGTTCCTGGTTTATTGGACCTGTCTAACAGCAGAGCTGGGATTTGCTCTGCCACGGTTTCTTCTGTCTATTTAATAGGTGCTCGTGGGCATCTAATAATCAAACCCAAAATGAAATGCAAGGGAAGGTGAGGCTGCGAACAGGAGATGTATGAGCTTTCAACTGTGTCTGCGAGGGATTCATATCCCTGGGGATGTATGTTCATAAATGCTGAATTTGTTGATGGCACAACAGAGACATAATTACAGGTCTGTTCTCTGTCACAGCTGTGCTGTCCTCTTGTATAGACCAGGCATAAATTTGGGGTTCCCAGGGGAAAATCTGTGTAATTATGTCTGTGTGTATTTTAATGTTACCCACGTAAGCTAAAAAGAAGAATTTCCCATCTTTTTGCTCTTTATCACATGTCAAGCCTGCCTTTTCCCCCTCCTCCTTTGCCAGGAGCTGTGGATTTTTAATATTTTGTTTTCAATGTTTCTTTCCCCTCTCCAACAATGTTCTGTATTTCTGAACTTTAGAAAGCATCTTTTTCTGGGTCAAATCAGCAGGATTTGTATTTTTTGCTCATTGCATCTGCATGTCTCAGAAGTCACAAGTCATCTGATGCTTTTTTCCCCTAAAAATATTTTTACAAAAGGTCATGTAACAAAATTTCCTGCAGTAAAGATGGTCTTAAATAGAAGTCCCCCCTTGGAGCTACTGAACCTCAAAGCACAATGCCACCCAAGTCTCTAAAATAAGGAGGTGGGGTGGGATGTAAATCCCCATGTTAAATCACAGTAAAGCCAGAGTCCCTTGAGGATCTCTAATGCTGTGTGATGGATGAGAACTTCCTAAAATAGGCATTTGGATTTTTTTGAAAGGACTTTCTGTCACCATGCAATTGCTGACAGTGATGCAGAAGAGCAATACAGAGTGCAAACTCTTCTCTTGCTTCCCTTCCACTGGTAGAGGAATAAATAAACATTATTTTGGATTCATATGCCATATTTCTTACTGGGGCAAATGTTTAAAACATTTGGCAGCAGGTGTGGAGCCTGACTGCAGTTATCTCATTGTGGCTGTGCAGAGAACCTGGTTTGATTTCTGTGAAGGATTGGAAATGGAGATTGAGCTCAGAGCATCACCTTCCCTAAAGCTGTGCTCATGGGAGCATTTTACTGTAATGCGTTTTTGTTGTGACCCGAATTGTGGCATGCAGTTGAAAACAACAGATCAAAAAAATGGCATTTGAGTTTCTGCTTTTGTGTTCTCTATTTTTCCTGTGCCTTTATTTAATGATCTTTGCAGAGACCACAGAGTTGTTAGAAGTGTAGCAATATTGGGTCAGGCATCTGTGGGGAACAGCTGGTTGCTCCTGGTCACTCAGCAAAGAGTTTGAGCTGACATCTCTCCAGATTCACACCTTCCCAGCTTTGTAGCAGGAACCAAGAAATGGGCAGAAAAAGAGGGACTAGATTTGAACCAGTGGTATAAATTCTTGCACTCTGAACTGCAGTGTGTGTATGTGACTAATGTACCCAGCCAGGGCTCTGCAGGTGGGGTTAATGTGTTAAGAGGGAGGATCTTGGATGATGGTTCACCTGAAATCAGCACAGAGCATCCTGCATAGCCCTCCTGCTGTTAGTGGGCTTGTGTTCAAGATGATCAGAACTTTCCATTTCTGACTTCACCTTTTCTTGGGCTCATTTGAACATGTCTAGATTTATTCACATTGTTTTATCTATTTATTTTTAAAGAAAGTCCTGTCAGGAGTACTACCTGAAATATTTTTAATATTCTTTTACCTGGAAAGTAGTACTTTATCTTTTTTGTAGGAGAGAAGGAGTAATCCACCAAGATTGTCCTATCCATTCCAGAAACAAACCCATATGTTGTCAGTCTATATCTTATTGTTCTAACTGGCTCACACCACCTAATACCTTCACACAACCAGTGTGTTTGGTGTTGGATTTCCACATCTACCTGAAGAAGGTTCAGCATATGTTAAAAATGCCACTGAATGTTAATGATAGGCAATACAGCAGCCTAGGCAAAGTGCTGTGTCTTTGGTCCTACTAAGTTAGTGGAAAATAAACAGCTTTAACTTGTATGTCAAGTCCTAGAGAGGTTGAGATGCCCAGTTTTCTGAACTATTCTTCAAAGTGCTACATTAAATGGTCCCTTGTCACAGTGTGTGCCCTGAATTCCATGTCCCTTGACTGTAAATGGTGTGGGAATGCAAATCTGAGGATGTTTGCTATCCAGTGTGAAGAGTTAATGGTGGAAAATGAAATCATTTTCACTGACTGGAAAGTGGCCAGACAGGGGGGCACGGGCCACAAAGCTTTGGGAAGTAGAGGTAGAGAGAACCAAACTTGGCTGTCACCCATCAAACTTACAGGCAACTTAGAATACAGGCCCTCAATCCATTGAAATTAAAATGGAGAAGTTTTTGTTCCTTAAGAAAAACAGGGAGGACTTCTGACTGCGACACCAGGAGTCTTGTGTGTAGGTGTCATTTACATAATGCACCATATCAGGACACCTACTAAATCAGAAGTGGCATCCTCAGCTGCAGCCAGCCACCTTATTTTCTGCTATAAATAATGAATCCTTTTTTTTCTGCAAAAGTAGTCCCTTTGGGGAAAACTGATCAGGGTCTTGGAGCTTTTAATGTTTTCCAGCTGGGGATGCTTTGTCTGCTCAAGCCCTGGCTGGCAGTGGCACAGCTGAAGGTGAGTTGTGCTAAGATCAGTGTGACACTGCTCTAGGGCAGAGAATCACCCTGTAAACCTCTGAGGGACTTGGTTTGTGTCACATCTTGGGCTAAGGGCTAGAGAAATCCCTGGGCAGCTTCTCACCCCCTGCTTCTAGTTATTGCTTTCAGCAATAACCTGAAACACCCTCACTTTGCCTGTGTCAGGTATGTTTCACCCTTTTAGACTCTCGAAGGGATCATTATTTGGTTGGAGCTTGGTCTGTGAGGATTCATTGATGTTTGTAAAGCAATCTGCGATCTCAGATGAAATCATGTTTTCTTATAGCTGTGAAAATATAACTGGTGTTGAGTTTGAAAGCAATAAAGCTTCTGCCAGGGAAGGTTTCCCTGACTCTGTTCTGAGGATAAATTACTTTTTAGGAGGACTCTATTACATGGGGGTCATGTGGGTGGGAAGATTTGTGACTCTGGTGCTGCATAAGTCTGAGAAATTAGAGGTGCTTGAAGGTGCAGCAATTTCAAACACAGTTCTTGGAGGGAAGATGTTAACTGGTGGCTTGTGCTGAGAGGCAGTTTGAGGCCTTTTAAGATGTCATTTAAGTGTCAGTTTTCATGTGAAAAAGGTAGTCAGAGTGGTGAAGGTTGGGGCTGCAGCGACAGGTCCTCCAACCTGGGAGTAGCTGAAGGCTGCTTTCAAAATTGGAGCACTTTAGCCTTTATTGATACTGCTGGAGGCAGCAAAACATAGCTTGAATGATTAGAAGCTCAATTAGCAAAATTCAAATGAGAAAAAACTTTTTATCATGTATTGTGAACAGCCTCAGCCATAAATTGTGATTTTGTGGCCATATAATTATTTGGGTTGGAAGGAATATTAAAGATCATTAGTTCCGACAGTCAGGGACATCTTTGACTACCCCAGGTTGCTCCAAGCTCTGTCCAACCTGGCCTTGAACACTTCTATGGATGGGACAGCCACAGCTTCTCTGGGCAACATGTGCCAGGGCCTGCCCACCCTCACAAGAAAAAATTTCTTCCCAAAATCTAATCTAAACCTGCACTCTGCCAGTTTAAAGCCATCCCCCTTGTCCTTGCCCTTTGCATCCGTCTACCCTGGGCAGGCTGCAGAGCAGTGACAAGAGCTGTGGTTGCTCATGTTGGTGGATGCCATCAGTTTTGCTGCTGCTCTTATTTTCATTTGCTCTCCTACTCCAGCTCTGGGCTTTAAATACTTGCAAGTGGCATGGGGTGGATTTTGATTAAAATAAACATGATACAGCTGTTATGCATGTGATCATAGGATTTGTGCTCCCACCATCGTTAGGTGGGTTTATGCAAAAAAAAAAGGGAGTGTTTAAAAGTGGAACTAGCTTGTATCTAAAAAAAAATGCTGAGTACTTGTCAGGGCTGTAAATCTGTTTGTCAGATTTCGAAGTGCTTTGATTCAAGCAAAGTCCATAAGATACTGAAAACCAGATTTTCTGTTGCTGCCCTGAAATCAAAATGAAGCCAAAAATCACAGAACTGAATTAATAATCTTTGAGTTAAATCTTGCAAGTAATGCTGTACAAACACTTCAGATCCAAAGGGGATTATAGGCAAATACTGAGCTGATGGAGGAGTTTAGGGATGTTCTGAATTGCAAAACAGGCCTCTAAAAAGCACTTCTGGTGCTGTACCTCTGGGCTGGGAGCACATGGAGTGAGAGATGAAGTGGTGCTTAAGGCAAGCAGCTGAGAGGAAATTAGACTTGACTGAGCCTGGAGAGACTGAATGAGAGCAGAGGACACAGAGGAAAGAGAATGGCTGAGTGTCTGTGGGTCAGCCATGCCTTACCCTCTGCTCCATCCCATCCATCCCCAGATGCTGCCAGGGATGTTTGCTGTGGTCCAGTTGCTCAGTGGGTTTTGGGGTGTTTTCTGTCAGGTACTGTGGCTGAGGAGGGTGGATGGAAGCTCTGGCTGCTCCTGGCACTGATTATCATGGGCAAATATCTTTGTGTGGATGTGCTTACTCATCTGTGCAATGAGCATCAGCTGTAGAAGGGAACTCAAATCAGCTGATGGCCATTGAGGGTTTGGGATGGTGTTTGGCTTTGGATCACTGGCACACAGTGAGGTATAAAATCCTGTGTCAGGATGTGGCACAGATCACCTTATTTTGATAGCAGGGAGGAGGAGAAGAGGCAGCTTATGTAATTTTTGGTGATGAAGGAAAATAGTGTATTGTGTAGTTTTTAATGATGTATGAGGACAGGTATCAAGTGCCAGATTCTCAAGAATTTGTCTTCTGCAAGGGAGTTCTTTATCATCTCTTCATCTGCAGCAGAGTACACATGATTAACTAATGGCTTCATTTCCCAAAAACAGTAAGTGAATCTAAAGTCTGTATTATACTCCTGGTACAGGCAACTACCCAGATTTTATATTTGTTAGATAAAGAATTTGAAGTAACTGTTTTCCTGGTGTTTTGGAGTTTTTCCTGTTTGAAATGCTTTGACTTCTGTTCTCATTTTTACCTGCTGTGACTTGTGGTGCGAGCTCTCTGCACAGTTAATTTCCTTGGATGATTTATTTACCAGTGACACTGCAGAGCCCTTGACATAGTAATTGTGATGATGTGATCATCCAAACATCAAAGGCTGGAGTCGCTGGTTTCTCATCTCCCTCATGCTGCTGCAGCCCTCCCACCTCTCCCTTTGTGCTCCCTCTTTGTTGCTTTAATCCTTTTTGAGAAGGAAGAAATTATGTCATAATTGGATAAAAACTGGGTGAGTTCTGGAGGAGGTTTCTGTACAAAACTGCTCCCATGGCTGGCTTTGGCCAGAGGTACCAAAATGCTGTTACATAGCTTGGGGTTTTCCTGTCCCAGTGTCCCCTCCCTGACCCAGTGCTTTAACTGGCTCTGTCCCAGCCAAGGTGGGTTGTGTTGTAGCTGGGCGAAGAATGGGAGTGTTACCTGTACTGCTCTTCTTGGAGATAAAGTGGGAAAGTGGGGGTGGGTGTGTGAGGAGAAGGGTGGGAAGAGCCCTGGTTTGCTTCTTCACCACCTGGTGAGAAGCAGCTTTGTTGCATATTCAGGGATCAGCCAGGTCTTGTCAAGAGGGGAAGGGTCTCACCTCTTGATGGTCTGAGCAGGACCTGGCTGTGCTCTAGTCCTCCCTCTGCTCCCTGAGTCTCATCTATTGGAGTCATCATGTTTGGAAAAGTCCTCTAAGACCACTGAGTCCAACCATCAACAAAGCACTGCCAGGTCTGCCACTAAACCGTATCCCTAAGCACTGCACCTACATGTTTTTTGAACATTTCCAGGGATAATCATTCCACCAGTTGCCTGGATGTTCTGCTTGCTGCCCAGCCTGGGCTCAGCCTCTGTAGAAGGGAGATGTCTGCAAATCCTTCATCAGTCTCCTTGATACCTGTGCACAGCTCTGACATCTCTGTCCTTGTCACCTCTGCTGTGTGGAGCCTGTCCCAGGTAGAAGTGATGCTTTCCCTGGCTGTGAGTGACATTTAGGTCTTCAGAGCAGCCACCAGTCTGCTCCAGTATGCACAGCTGAGACTGGGGTACAGCAATTGCTGCAAATCAGAATCTGAGCATGCTGGATAAACAGCTGTGTAGCTCTTGCAAATGTTTTCTGCTTTCCCAGCTCTCCTCTTTGCTCTCTTCTTTCATATAAGGTGAGAAAACAAATCTTGCAAGAGAAGATGCTGGCTGGCTGAATCAGAATCAAAACAAGAATTTCCGTTTTAAATCTGCATCAGTAGGAACTTCAGTACCTTGAAAATGAGTGTCTTCAGTGGTCTAAATGTGCCTGAATGGAAAGCTCACCTATTCCATGCTCTTCTGTTTATCTCTGTTGGTGTGAGCAGATGTTCATCCCTTTGCTGTCAGAGTGCAGTGCTGGTTCTCTCTAAGCTCTGCAGGTGCTCCAGCTCCTCAGCTGGGTGGGGAACCTGGATGCTTCTACCTTGAGAATAAATTCCCAAAACGCTTGAGGCCTGGAAGTGGCTCCTCAGCAGGGAGGTAAATGTTAATACTGGGGATTAAAGACCTCTCGGAAGGCGAAAGTCTGGCAGCCAGTGCTGAAGTGCTAAATCATTGCTCAAGGCATGCTGATTTCACCGATTTAGGCTGAGACCAGTAATTAACTTGTTCTGGGTGTGCACATCTCATTTAAGCAGCTTTCTGTTATTTGGGAGAACTACAAAAGGGGACAAAGCACTGGGAAAGGTGTTGATAGGTAGGGTTTTTTCCCCTTTGTCTCTTGAAAAGCAACTGAAAGCTCCAGTTCCTGCTGAGAGCAGTGGATTCCTGCTCCCAGCAAGATGTACTCTGGGATTCAGAGGGGCCAGCTGATCAAGACAATGCATTTACCCCTTGGCACAAACTCTCTCTCTTCCCAGACAGCAGGAGCCAAGGCTGCTGCTGCTCCATTACATGCTAATAGTCTGAGAAATAAAATACAATTATTAGTTGAATTGTTAAATGGACCTAGAGCCTGTGCCAGAAATCTTTTTCCAACAGCAACTGGAGCATACAGTGGGGAAAAAAACCACCCCCAAACTGCAAAAGCAAGATTAGTGCAGGGGTTATTTTTTTATATGCTTGTTAAGTACAGTGCAGTGGACTGCTTGGTGGAGGGGATGCAGGTCTGGAAGGTGCATTGGGGCTGGGATGTAGCTGTGCTCCCAGCTTTGGAACTGGCTTTTTGTGTACAGTCAGGTCTGTGCTTCAGTTCCTCTGAAGGGAGAAGGGAGTGGAGTCCATGGGAAGGTTGAAAAATATATCAACTTTAAAGTGGTCTTTTGAGAAACATCTTCACAGATGCACTGGAGTTAAATATCGCTGTGAGATTTGGCTGAATATATGTCAAGTGCAGCACTCCAGCATTGCCATCGTGGAGCAAAATGGGCTCTGTTTTTCTGAATCTGAGAGTGCTTCAAAACACACAACAAGTCTTTGCTGTGCACTGGGAGGTCTTGTGGGCAAAGCTCCCCTCTCTGAGGATGACGACCAGATGGGATGAGATGGAAGCAGGTCCAACGTGGAAAAAGCCTGGGACTTTCCTAGGTGTTGGCTGTCTTTGCTGCGATTTTTGATGTGGGGCATGTCCTTTGAACTCCTAGTGAAGGTGGAAGGATCCAGGGAGGAGCCAGCCTCTACTTTTGCATCTGCAACAGGAAGAAAGATTATGCTGGGAGACAACTGCCCTCATCCTCTTCCATGCTGCAGAAAAAAAAAAAGTGGCTTGGGAGTGTTTAAGCTTGTCTGCAAAGCTATAGGTCACCATGGAATCTGCTCTTCCCAGCAGGGAATGCACAGTGGGGTGTGGAGAGAGGGGATGTTTGGTTGTAAGAGTTTTGTTTATGCCAGAAGCTTGGCTGGGTGAAGGCAGATGGAAGTAATTTCAAGGGACAGCAGCCAGCTGACAGTTGCATCTTGATTCAGAACAACTATGGGCGAGTCAGTCCTTAGAGGAAGTTTTTATCCTGACCCCTGTCATTTAGTGGTTGGTCTGTGCCCCAAGAGTGAAGTTTTATACGCCCTTACCGTCTACCCAAAGGTCTTTTTAGTTGCTGCTGCAACTCCGGCCTTTCCTGATAATCACAGATCATGTGGAATGATGATTTCTGTGATGTTTGCAGCTCTTGAAGGGTTGTGGCCCTCTGTTTTTCTTCTTAGATTCCAGACTCTTGAAGTCTGGATATTGCAGTAGCTGCTCTCCCTTTGGTAGGTTTGTGTATCTCAGGGCAGCTGACAAGATCCTGGAGATAGAAACCTCAGAAGGCAAATGGCAAGAAGCCCAAATGATGATACTGTATCATGCATTTCTCACTGCTTTATGCAGTCCTACCCCAGACAAAGCTTTATCTTTCATCCCACAATTATGTGATTCCCTGTGGGTGACTTAAAGCAAGCTTTTGAAAGGTCGATAATTTTATCTATTAGATGCTTTCTATGATCTCACAGTGTAGATGTTGGTACTGGAAGGAAGGTTTTGAGGGCAAATTCCCGTAGTTTCAGTGAACTGCACTATGATGACACTGAACTGCTTTGAGCCTGTTTAACAGGATTGTCCACATTTGCATTTGTAAGTGATATGTTGAACTGCTGGAGGGGGCTGTTTCCTCTTCCCACCCTCCCCTTCAGTTTAAGCTTTGAGTGCATTCCTCCAAGATCCTTTTCTTATGGTACCTGTCCCAGGAAAAGAGCAGAACCAAGAGCTGACACTTTTTTATCTTGGAACTAATATTTTGCATTTGATATGCAGTTTATAATGTGCCCATTTGTTTTTTTGCTTGTCACCTTCTAGATCATATTATGTGTAACGGTTCAAACTAAAAGAAAACAAACTTTTATAGGTGGTGAATGGAATAGGTTTTTCTTCCAGGCTGAATTAAACTGTAGCTGTGTAGGACAACCCTTGCCTCAAATGTGATTCAGGGCACAGAGATGGCTCAGACCACTAATTACAAAGCCAGTCAATTCATACCTCCTTGCTGCTGCCTAAACCCACAGCCCAAGCTGATACGTGGCCTTTCCCTAAGAAAAACAAAAAAAGAACAAACTTGGGAGCTGTAGGCTAAAGCAAACAGATAAGAAGCTTTGAAAACAGATGGGACTGTTTTGAATCAAATCCTGGAAGGGGGAGTGAAAGGCGCTGGGGGCTCGTATACAAGGGGCATGACTCACTGCTGTTGTCATCAAGGTCTGCTCTTACAGGATTAGTGATTATTGGCCAGGAACATCATTTATCAGAATCCAAATTGAAGACACAAGTCTCTAACCTGAGACCCCTTAGCTGAGGCACAGGGTGCTGAGTGTGGTGTCAGCACATTTGTCCAGCAATGCCCTCCTGCCTTTTGCTTTGGGGCTCTGGCAGAGGGACCCTCAGCACATTGCAAGGGGTCCTGCAGGCTGTCAGGGCTGGAGACCTGCCAGCCCTGCTCCTCAGAAAATTATGAGCGCTAGGAACCTGATGGAATTGCATTGGGGATTCATTTGGCTGGTGCAGAGATGAAGTGAAATTGTGGGAGTTGTTTGGAGAGGAGCGTCTCTGATCCTAAAGTGCCTGACACTAGGGGAAAACTGTTTGGGGATGCTGCCAGCTGAACCTCTGCACTTCTCTGTCAAGAGTCTGCTTCCTTTTGCCCCAGTAATTGAGTTCAGGTTCTCCTGGTACCCTGGAAATGGGCCTATCCATGGGGTACCTATGGATGTGTGCCAGGAAGGGACCCTACTGCTGTCTCCTCAGGATCCCTGGTCCTGTGGAAAGCTCCTGATTTGTTGGAAGTGCAGCTTGGCTTTTAGGCTCTGCTTGTCATTGCTAGGTCTAAATCTTGGCTTTATGGTGAGCTTTTATCCAACTGTAACAGAGCAGAGCAATGGTTTGGTTAGAAGGGCACTTCTCAATAGGAAAAACAATCTGAAAATGTGGGCAATGGGCAGAAAGGGGCAAGTGAGAAAATAACTTGAAGTCACACAAAATCACTTGAGTCCATTTTTTTCCTTGTCAGGGGCTGGTTGTCACTGACCCAGCAAGTTTGAAGTGTGGCTGCAGCCTCCTGCTCTGCTGCTGCTGAGCCCAGATCTGTCCCAGCACTCACACAGAAATTCCAGCTTGCACGAACAGTAACAGCTCATAAATACAGGGATGCATCTCTGGGCAGGAGGTTTCCAGCCATTCTGGCTCTCCACGTTAAATCTTCCTGTGCTGGGAGGAGATAAGTGTTGGAAGATACAGGGCCTCAGGAGCCTGAGACCCTCCTACTGAACTGCAGCATTTGCAGACCTTTCCTTGCCTTAATTTTTAGGACACAGGTTACTATGTGTAATTTCTTCACTGCTGATGTGTGTTGGCAGGAGTTTTTGTGGCCCCTTCCTGTCTGGTAGGTGACACAACTGATGGAAAGTGGGACTTCATGAGACACAAGAGTTGCTCTGAGCACACCTGCTGCCCTTTTGTGCTCCCCCTAACATGGGATTTGCCCTGAAGTGGGGTCTTCTCTAGCACCACTTTCTGCTGGGTGCATGGAAGATGTTTGTCTTCTTCCACATGTAGTGGTACCTTCTCAGAAATGGCACAGTCACCTACCCTGGGAATGACCATCTCAGACCTCTTGACTGCTGAGTTTTGCTGTCTGTTGTGAAAGGAAAACCCATCCTCTTGCTGGGGTCTCAGTGTGTCCCTTTGGACTCTGTGCTGTGCAGCCAGGACTGTGACCAGCTGAGATCTCCCTCCCTGGGATGAGCTGGCATGTGGTGACTTCCAGGGGTGTCAGTGAGTCTGCACAAGTGTAAGTGCTGTACATTGCTCTATTCTCCCCAGCTGATGCAGGATGCTCACCCTGAGCAGATGTAACTTCAGTACTTTCCCCCCTGCCTTTTCNGCCTTTTTTTTTCCTTAAACCACCCCCCCCTCCCAAAACAAATCACCAAACCTCAGATTATGCCATGTAACAGAAGACAGAGTTTTCTAGTTAACTTCATTGCTGCACACATGCCTGGTCAGGCAGCATCACTTGGAGAATATAACACTACATGACACACTGAGCAGAGTCACAACTCTGCAGGACCTGAGGTGATATGGCAGAGACTCCAAACTGTGCTGTGTATCAAAACAGCCTCTGCAGAAATTGTGCTCAGCAACTTGAGCCAAGCCCCTTGTTGCCTTGCAGGGAGCTGCAGATTAGTGCTGTTGCAAGATTGGGCTCTTACCACAATCTCAACCATTTAATTAAAATAGCGTGGAACAAAAAGGAAGAATTAGTTAAAAATAACTGTCGGAAGTCTTTTTATTAGACTTGTCCTCACTTTCTCTGCTGCTCTGATAAGAAGGATGTTCTCCCTCTGGGACAGAGTGAATAAACTGGGATAAAACTCATTTGTTGGGGCATTATGTGTTAATTAATTTTGAACACTAATCCCATCCCCATACAGTTTCTTTTTTTCTTCTGGTTTTAGATAGTAGAATCCAGTTCTGTTCCAAGGAGAGGATGAGCAGGCAAAGTTGTGTTACAGAAGGGAGAAGGTTGTGTTTTCCCCCTTGTCCCCAGGGCGTGGGGGAGGGTTTGCCTAGCCCTGTGCAGCGGATCATTTTTGGGAAGGTGGAAGGTTTCCCAAAAGCCCATCCAGACCAGAGCATGTGAAACTTAATCTTCACCTCAGCCAGTGCCCTGAGCCTCAGCTGCTGTATTGCAGCCTCTTGCTGGTGTGCTATGCTGCTGCACTGGGCAGGAAAGCACCAGAGTGCCTGCCAGGTAATATTTTCATTGCAGGGGAAAAAACCCCAATGTATATTTGCTCTAAAATTCTCTTTTTAAAATAAACTGAAATTATCTTTGAGCCTCTGCACAATATGGGCTGGTTTCCTTTCTGTACCTGGATTTTCATGAAGGCATCCTGGTTTTAAGTGGTCTCTTTAATCTGATGGGAAATTTGCCATTCAGATGGGGAAGGCATGGACTCTTTCTTTAATCTTTTCTGATTAAGTGATTTATTTTTTTCCTATTCTTTTTAATCCTTTCTCTGGCTCAGCAGTTATTCCTGGCTGCCCCTGCGTTCTGCTTACTTAGCTTTGCCCATTCTTTTAAAATCAATATATGCTGCTAAATTACTGGAGCTAGAGAATAAAATAGAAGTTTTAAAAAATCCAATTTGATGTTTTGGCTTCCAGGTATTGGTTATAAAGTCCTAGGATGGTCTTTAATACAAGCCATCTTGCTTTCTGATTTCTAGTGTATACGTAAGTGTCTGTAAGTGAAAATCCTTGTTCAAGGAGAGAAATAATAATGTTCAGCAGCACTGGGAGAGGCCTAATTTTTCATTCTCTCCAAGTTTCTAAGCTACTGCAGGTGTCTTGAGCTGTGACTTCATGTGCTGCTCTGCAAATTCTTTCCCACAGTGTGATTCCTCTGGGCTCTCTTTCCAGTAACAGAGTAAAGGGTGACCTCTGTCCTGTCATCTTGCTGTGATTTCAGGTGAATTAAGGGACAGACTGGAAAAAAGTGTATAAAATGTGTGTGAAACAAATGTCAGCTTGCCAGCATGCTCTTAAAATACACAAAGCAGGAAAACATTAATTTCATGTGGACTGTGGAAAGGACTGATTTCTCACAGGGGAATTCCTGGATATACAGTGTGTTTCACTCCTTGAAAGCAAGGAGACAATTGGGATCTGACTTGGGTCTGAGTGTGGATCTGGGACTGCGGTGGCCTTGAAGAGCTGAGAGCAGTTTATAAAATAAGGAGGAAAAATGTCCTCTTCTAAAAAATCGATGTTCTTTTTTTGCAGTGTATTTTAAATGATGTTCTTTTCTAGTCCCACAGCAATTTTGCTCTAACAGAGATCAATCCGTGAAGACTTTTATCTATAATAAAACTAAAATTGGTGGGTTAAAACACGGAGCAGAACTGATTGAAGGGCAGTGCCCTCTGAGATGAGCTGGGGTCATCCATGGGACTGTGCTGGGTTCAAACCTTCCAGAACCATCTGTTGGCACTGGAGGGACTGATCCAGCATGGTAAGGCTCCAGTGAGCTTTGGGTCAGGTTGCTGGTCCTTCACATAAATAACATGCCATCAGGAAAAGGTCCATTGGGAAGATTTTATCTGTTTAACTATTGATCTAAGGAAATCAGTCCCAGTGGAGGTTATTAAATCCTGGTGAGAAACTTACACTATCTACCTTAAATCCTTATTCCCATGGTATTTCCTAATGGGATAATAGTTTGTTGCCACACAAAGCCAGTTACACCATGGTAAGAATTTACCATGAGAATAAATACTTAAAATGCAGAGTAGATCTCCTAGCAATGGGGTTTGACCTCACTGTGTCTGGCATGAAGGAGCTTAGCAGGTGAGGTCATGGATATTCCCATTGGAGAGGGGAACCTTCCTGGGAAAAGGGGGATGTGTCGGTGGTAGGTGGTGCTGCTGGTTCATTGATCTATGTATGTCTGGTGTAAGCAAGAGGACAAAAATATGGCCTGGGTTTTTTTTTATGAATCACTCTTTTTCCCCTTAGTAGGTAGCTGAATAACTCACTTGCCTTTGTCTCCTGGGGTCGTGGAGACAAATTTAGAGGTTCTGTTGAAAAGCCTGCATTATTCACTAAACATTGGCACTTTTGTGGAGAACGCCATCAAAAGTAAGATTGATTATTGGAGCTGCTGAGGAGATTTGAGCAGTCTGGGCACTGGGAGCAAGGTATGTGCTGTTGTTTGAAAATCCCAGCCTGTGTCTGAGCCACACCACGTGCATAGAATAGGGTTAATAAGGTTTTTTTACTTCTCCCTCACTACACTATCCCTTCTGAAATCCCACTGTGCTGTTTGTGTTTATCCTGGAGCCCTCCAAGGTTGAGGTTCTCTGCTGTGCAGGTTTGGGGTGTTGCAGTGGAGCCGTGTGCTGGCTGCCCTCTAGTGAGCCACTGCCCAGGATAAATCCCTGTGGGAGTGGAGATTGCCACTCTGTCTGTGGCCTTGCAAAGTTTTTGATCAGCAGAATCCTTTTAATCTCAATCTGATGGTGCTTTGCCTTCCTGGCAGGAATCTGATCACTGACCAATTAATGTGTGTTAAGTGAAGGGGGAGTAAATTTGGCTTCCCTGAAGAGTACTGCTGCTGCAGGAGGTGTCTGTCAGGATGTGGTATCCATAAAATAAAATCTAATAAAATTGTAGGGAGGCTTTTAACAGCTGCAGGGGTGAATCAGTGGGCTGGGGCAGTGTGTGCTGCTGTGCGTGGTGGTGACAACCCTCACTGGGGCTGTGCCCTGTGTTCCTCCCAGTCATGCTGCCCTATAGGATGGGTTATGGGCACCACAGTGTACTGGCATCCCTCTGTGCCATGTGAGCACTGGGATAAGGTTTTCTGCAGTTCCATAGGGCTGGAATACTTCAGGAGGGGCTTTTTTTAATCCTGTATTTCTCTGGCTGTTTGTGTATTGTAGTAGTCCTGGTGTGCACATGTGTGGGGAGGGTTGAAACTGGTGCAAGTCCTGCCAGCTGCCTTCATCATCGAGATCACTAGGATTCAAAATACAACTTCTGAGGTGAGGTTGGCAACCCTGAAACCCCTGGGGGCCAGGGGCCACCTGAGCAGTGTGGGCAGCTCCCCCAGGCTTGAGTTTTATATGTGAGGGTCCCTCAAATTGTAAGTAATGATTGCTGCAGCTACTGAGGAGAACAACCAGGGAGAGCAGAAGGTTTTGGCAGTGTTGGGTGGTTTTAGTGCTGGAGCTGCCCTCTGTAAGAACAGGTGTGTGGATGCAGGAGAGGTGTTGAAGCAGGATTCACCCAGGAGGGGAATTGGATCGATTCCCTGCATGAGAGCAGCATTGAAACAGTCTCTGGTGCCCTGGGCCATGGAAAGACCGGTCCTGCAGCAGCCAAGTGCTGCTGCATTTTGGGGATACCCAGGGGCTGGAGGGGGGAGATTGGGTAAACAGGGTTGGAAGAGCTTAGTCAGGATGTGTTTGTTTAAGGGATCTGCTCCAGCCTGACTCCTGTAATTAGGCAGCATAAATGTTTCTGTTCCTTGGAAACACTTCATTCATTAGCCTAATGGAGGGAGGGATTATGCAGAGATGAATTTAAAAGATGTTAGGCAAGGTGGGGTTTGCATCTGGAATGAACCAAGGCATGCAGCAGGCATGGCTGCTGGACAGGGGGGCACAGAAGCATCATCACAGAGCTGTGCTGCACTTCAGTCTGCACCAGTGTCTTGGCTGTGTACCTGGTGTCATCTGTGGGCCATGTGTGTGATTAGCAGGCAGGGACAGGGAGCTTGTTCTGAATGATGGTAGGTAAAAATTTGGAAAAATGTTCCCATATAGTGTGCATGAGATTTGTGTAAGAGAAAGTAGATACTCTGCTTTGTAGTGTTCATGAAGATGCTCCATAAAAGAGTGAATTAATAAGGATGAAATCCATACACTGTGTATAAAACTGCTTCTCTCACCAAAGCAGTGCAGTAACATGCCAGAGGTGCACTCACACAGAGATGCTTTGAGATGTTTTAAATCCCAGACATCAAAATCTCCAAGTGGAGCATTCTGGATGCTGCAGGCAAGGCAGTGGCTCCTTTGGGGCTGCTGATTTCACAGACAACCCTCTAGGAGGGAGGGATAGTGAACCAGGTGAATCTCCCCCCAAACAGCAACAGGTCTCTACTAGGAGGCTGAAATGCAGCAAAGCACAGACACTAACAGTGCTGCAGTGATAAAAATAAAGCATCCAGGAACTTGATTTCTCTCTAGGAAGTCATTTTATTGGGAGAAACGAGGAAAAGTGACATGAAGTCTGAGCTCCTTGAACTGACCTGAAGAATTGAAATGAGAGTTGTTTCTCATGGCATTGAGGGGGGATGTCCTGTGGCCACAGGTGGGCCAGTGGCTCCTGTGATCTCTGCTACCCACCACAGCCAGGCTGGCTCAGGGAAAGTGCCAAGCCTTTCCCTTGGCACTGTGCTGGCTCAGAGCTGCAGCAGGTGGAGCTCAGAGCTGCTGTGTGTTTTGGGGCATCCCATAGGCAACAAAACAGCTACTGAAATCTGCAGCCACAAGAGTTGTGAGATATCTAAGGTATAAAAACAGTATCACGGGTTGTACTTCTAGATCGGATGAACCTTTGTTGGAACATTGATGGATCCTCTCCTTTCCTTCTGTGGGAGATGGAGGCTGGTTGGTTGTACAGTGATGCTGGTTGTCTTGATTCCTCACAGCCTGTGAGACAGGTGAGTCTGGAGGGGAGAGGAGTGGAAACAAGAGTCTCCATTCCTGACTGAACAGTAAAACTGGGGCTGCAGAACAGGAGGTGCATATATGTGGAAAAAAACTCTGGGAGAAGGAAGGGTTTGTTTTGCTACAGCTTTGGCATTGAAGTTCTAACTCATGTTTTGTTCTTATTTTGATCATCAAATATCCTCTTTGAAAGTGGTTAAGTGAAAGTCTTACATCCTATAAAACAACCTTTTATTTTTTTTCCTCCCTTTCCAAGCTGGGGCAGGAGCAAACACATGACTTAAACACCTCCTGTGCCGAGCTGGCCTTCAGCAGAGGCAGCAACAGGCTGAACCAGTTTGTTCATTGCTTTCGTCTCCTGACAGGCGCTCTCTTGTCCCGGGAGCCCGGGAGGTGCTTGGCCTCTTCTCCCCGTGCTGCAGGAATTCCCCTGCCTCCAGCCACCAGCTCGGGTGCCGTGGTGTGTGGCCAGCAGCCCTTGACCAGCAGCAGCCCCACGGAGGAGGCTGTGCAGAAGACCCAAGCCAAGGTTGGGGGGCTGAGCAGAATACCCAGATACAGAGCTGAGGAGTTGTATGGAGTGTGGCAGAGGGTGAGGTTTGCAAGCAGCTTTCGCTTCCAGAAGGTGCAAGTCTCCTGAGTCTCAGGTGAGAGGAACTTACTTGAATTGACAAGTTGAATTGCTTGAGCCTGGGAGCCTGTTATTGCCTTATGAGTTGGGGGGCTGTTCCTGTGGTTGCTGGAAGTGTTCCTGGGAGTTCTGCTCAGAAGTGGCTGAGCATGAAGGGTATTCAAAGGCTTCTCACAAGTTTACTTTGCATGGCTCATGGCAGACCCTCTCCTGGTGTGGTTTGTGATGCTGGGCTGGCCGGTGGGTCAGGCATTCATGTGGACACATCTACTGTGGGTATTGAGGGGATGGGGGCTTAATTGTTGGGGAATGCTGCCCTGGCTTGGGCCAGGTGCTGGAACCTGTACCAGAACCTCACAGGCTGAACACATTTGCTGCAGCAGCAGCAGCCAGCACTGCTGAGCACAGAGCCCCACCAGCTGCTCCACAGGCAGAAGAGCAGGAATTTGGGTCGAGTTGGTGTGTGGGCTTTGCTCTGTTGCCTGCCAGGTCTGCTTTTCAGCAATAGCTTTGTACTCAGACAAGGGAGCTGCCGATGGGGCAGCCCACCCTTAGCTGAGCACTGGGAGGGCTCTGTTCCTCCAGCACTGGGGGTGGGCACCAAGTGAAACCCCCCTGGGGGAATAGTCACCCTTGGGGTCTGTACTGAGCTCCCTGGTGCTTTTGTTACTCTTTGAGATCTGCCTGAAACCAATAGACATGAGAAGTTGAAAGCTGCCTTACTGATTACTGAGGCTTTCAGAAGTACTTGTGTACAAGTCCCTTAGATTTAAATCTAAAGATGTGGAAATGTTGGCTCCTTCCCTCCTTTCATTTTATCATAGTGGAAAAACTTGCAGCAACCCTTGGAATATTTAGAAAAGAAATTGCTGATCTAAACATGCTCTGGCATAAGGCACAAACAGCTGGAAAATGTGCTATCCCCAGCAGTATTTTAAGGATGTGTGTAGCATCATCAGGGGCTATTCACTAGAGCTGGTACAGTGAGCCTGTGCTGTATGACAGAAAATAAGTGATCTGCCCCCACCTTTCAGTAGGTTTATCTCAAATATGGACTGAGGAGGTGACAGATCCCTTTCTCTTGTGACTGATGTTCTGCCCATCAGCTCAGCTGTGCCTCAGAAGGGATATGAGAGTAAATCCCTGCAATGGAAGCTGGCAGCAAACATATTGAGGAACAGATGGTGCTGTGCTACAATTTTACCTGCTCTAAGGCCAATGCCTTATTCAGCAACACAGAAACGGGAATTCTAGCAATGAGTTAGTTGTGTGCTGAAGGAGCATACTGTGTCTCTGTGCAGAAGGGACAGGTGTCCCCCTGTCCTGCCAAGGCTGCTTAGTGCATGAGGAAGGTGGAAAGGACAGGGTTGTGTTGGGTCTCCTTGATCTGTGCCCCAAATGAGCACTGCTATTCTCTCTGCAAGCAGCCTATGGGACACTGGAGTCCCTCTCAGCCTTCAGCTGTGCTTTCTTTGACCCTCCAAGGCCCAAGTCCTGGAGTTTTTCCAGCCCTAAAGTTACTACCTGTCTCTGACAGTTCCTCCAATTCTTTTTTCCCCATTGTGGCCCAAATATACTTGTTTGCCTCCCCGATGGATGAAAAATATATTAAGGTGTATGGGCAAGAAGCATAGGGCAACCTCAGCTTTGGTGGATGCTGAAGATGGGGCAGGACCTGGTGAGCCACCTGATACTCTGTAATTCCCAGTATCCCATGCTGAGAGTGGTCAGGTGCATGTAAGGAAAAGGAAGTTTGGCCCCTCTGCTCCTTTGTGGCTTTTCAAGGACTTGAGGAACAGGTATATGGGGCAGGAGGTAATGAACTGGGTGTAGCAAGGTCCAGACAGCAGGAGCTGTACATTCTTTTTCCTTTTCATGTAGAAATGAAGGAAGAGGACCAGGTGCTTTGGTTTCCCTGGGCTTGATGTCCTGTCTCCTTCCCTTCCAACCACGTGCATGTGATGGGAGCAGGGTGCCTGGGAAGCATCCTCCAGGAACAGCTGGGCAGGACACAGCCACCTGCTCAAACAGGCAGGCAAAGGGCTTTTTGTGCTACAGTTTTGACCATTAATATGAATGAGAATAGCAGATTTTTATTTTTTTAATTAGTGATCCTCTGACCTCAGAAAGGGCCTAATATGAGCACTCCAGCTCTGTTTCCAAGCATCCTCTTCCTGCTCCAAATGGTTTCCTTTCCCTGGCTAAGCTCTCATGTCCTCTCTAAGGAGGAAGGGAAAAATGCATTATAATTCTGCAGTCTTGGCAAATGAAGAATCACACCCATGAAAACAAATAGCTGTTAATTAGGACCATGAAATGCTGATTGAGTCACAGCTTTGATAATGGCAAGGGGCAGTTTTCAAGCCTACTTTACATCCTGAGGGGGGTGGAAATCGGGAAGCAATGGAATTTTTTCTTTAGGAAGCAATTTCAGCCCCTCTTATCCATTTATAAACCTCTTTGCCAGCAGGTACTACTCGGTTCCTACATTGTTTCCATTCGAAGTTTGAGGGGGAGACTGTAGTTATTGCCTGGGATAATTGTTAACAAATGCTGAATTCTCATTTGTGCCCATTACAGCAGGAATAACTTTTTAAAGTATATGAATGGTCTCAGATTGACCCCCATTGGGGAGTTTATGCTGTTGCAGGATGGCCAAAAGAGAGACTAGGAAACTGTGGGAAGCCTGGCTGGGAAAAGCCCCACTGTCAGAATGTCTGTTCTGCTTCCCTCTGCCAATGTGAACGAGGGAAGAGTTTAAAGGAGTGAAAAACCAGAACAAAACACTGGATCCAAACTATATTAAGATGAGTTTTAATAATATGTTTTATCAACAAGTCTTTAGTAAGATTCACTCTCTGGTTTTGCCATCAGCTCTCCCCTCTTGTTGTCCCCAGACAGCTACAAAATGAGTGACTGAGCAGTGAGCGGGGGTAACCTCCCCCTGCACCCATGTCCTCACCCTCTGCAACACCACAGTAAGGGGTTGCACAGCTTTACCTGCTGGGGGGACAGATGTGCTGGCAAGAGGGGAGCTGGGCCCTGGTGCTGTGCCCATGTGTGTCTGGTGGGGCTGTGAGAAAGGGCTGAGATGTGGGTAAACCTCACCTGGTAAGGACAGCACTCTGTGCCTGACACCTGCATCCTGAAGGGGTGAGGTCCTGCTGACCTGCACGGGCTGACTCAGCAGAGGCCACACCACTGTGGCCATCCCAGCCCATCCCCTCCACCTTCCCCTCCTGTTTCCTTTCCCATTGTTTGTGTTTCTGACATTTCCCAACGTCACTGCTCCCACCCTGCTGGCGTCAGGCCTTTCTCTTGGTGCTTTTTTTAAAAAGGGAGGGAAAATTTGATCGAGACTCCTTTCTTTGGAGGAGGTTTGCTCAGCTTGAGAGTGCAAAATACATGTTGTCTTAACTTCCATCTTTCCTGGTGAGGGGAACTTTGAATTTCTGTAGCATCAACATGGATTTCTTGTCTGACTGCCAAAAGCTTCAGAGCAAATACAAGGCTGGCAACTGGTGGATGACTGGTCTGTGTGGTGGCTCCAGAAGGCACCTCTTGAAGCACAGAGCAGAGTTTTGGTTCAGGTTTTTGGTGCAGCTGATGTGGGCCACAGCTACATGGGGGATTGGTCCATGGGGAATGTGTGTTCCACTCTTCCTGGGGCTGGGTAGGAAAAAAAATGATCTATTTATAGATATGTATTTAAGATAATTTTGGATGGCTTGAGTAGCTAATGATTGCAAAATGCGTGCTGGGGCCATGGAGAGCAGAACTGAGCAGTGACAGGAGGAGCTGTGGGAGGCGGTGGTGAGGAGTCCCTTTTGGGGTTGGTGTGTTGGTGGGGCAGCACGTGGAGCTCCCAAGGCATTCCCGGCCTCACCATGAGCCTATTGAGGGCAGCTGGAGGCTTTCCATCAGTTTCAATGGGCTTTGGATCAAGCCCATGGCGTGCTGCTTGTTTGTTTTGGAGGCCTTCTGAGGATGAAAGCATCCTTTCAGTGGCTGCTCGTTCTCCTCCTTTGGTTCAGCTGCTCCTTGTGCCCCATGGCTCTGATGTGACCCCTCCTTGGTAAAATGCCATGAGCTGCTCTGCTTGTTTCCTTCTCCACAGCCAAACACCCAAACCCAGGCTCGCCTTCAAGAGGTGCTTTACACCAGAGCTCATCTGGTCTAACAACAAAACATACCTATCTGCCTCCTTTCATCAAATTCTAGATGGTTATTGCCCATTTATTTGTTCAGAGCTGGCAAATGAGCACTGTTACAGGTACTTTGTTAGTATAATGAGGCACTAATTGCTGTAGCAACATATGATACATTGTGAAATGATGTTTTTTTGCTTCCTAGCTTGAGAAGTGCAGTTGCACCTGACCTGTATTCGCGGAAAACATCACTCTGTCACACCAGGAGTGCTGGCCATTTATTATATAGATTTACAGTACCAATTTCTTTTTGCCTTTTCTATTTACTAATGCTGTCTCTTTTCCCCAGTTTGTGATTCTCCCTTGGCAGAAATTGTCTGGGAAAATGCATTGCTCTGCCTCAAAAGACTCTGAACTGAGCTCACCTATAGCAGGTGCAATGAGATCTGTTGACTTGAGGCTCTGAAGGATCAAATCCAAGATTAAAATGTTCACAGGACCATTCCTTCAACATGCCAGAATGGTGGGGCTGAATGCTGGTGGTCTGGCCTGGGGGGAGTGTTGGCAGCCCTGGGAGAGCATCAGCTGCCTGTGCTGTCTGCTGTCCTCATCCCTGCCAGCCTCTGCTGACCAGTAACCACAGGGATGGGGATGGATTGCTTTAAATAAGGATTTTGATGGAAAGCTTCTATTAATATTGGTACTCTGGTGTGCCAGATACTGAATGGACACAGTAATGAATCCTTCTCTGCTGTGTTTGTGGTCTGAAACTGGGGATAGGGAGAAGAAGCATAAAGACATCCAAGATGATGTCTTGGTTCTCCCTTATTGGGATTCACTGATTTAAATTCTGTCATCTGAGCACGTAGGGAAGGGCAAGTCCTTCCCTGGGTATACACCTTTCTTAGGCTAGGCATGACCCATAAAGTCTAATCAAGGGCAGAGCATTGCTCTGAGTCATGATTTTTCTGGAGGCTACAGCATCCTGGGTTACTCATCCTGAGAGAATGAATGCACTGAGGATATAATTACAAGAGTTAGACATCACTTATTCTCACTCCTTAAAAGATTCTTGTCAGGAGACTGATAGGTTTGGGTTGTTATTTTTGTCTTCATATATATATGCCCTCATATATATCACGTGAAATGCTGAAACTTTACTATCTCATTTATGCTTCCTCTTACAGTGCTGTAGATCTCAGCCCAGCATTGAGGTTATGTAGTAATTCTACTCCATTTGCCACAGATTAATGAGGCTATAAAATAATCATAAAGCTGGGGTAGCCCTGGATTTTCACGCTCCTCACGTACTTACATCTACTGTGAAATACTTCATCCAAAAGTAATTACCTGACTTCTTCAGACTCCCTTTAATACTCCTTGACGGCTCAAAATGAAGGAGACGCTGCCCCATTTTTGTCTGGGACATTAACAGGGCGATGCTGACATCCATTGTGGACTGGTGCCTGGGGGAAGCTGAGCAGGTTTGGTGCCTGTCAGGGAGCACAGTGTCCATCTGAGTGACCGGTCAGCAGAGCCAGGGAAGAAACTCTCCTGCTGCCAGTGAAGTGTGGGAGAAACCGGTGGGGCGGGATATGTCACCTGCCTGGAACTCCAACCCCTTTGTCCTCTGGACTTTGAACCTGCCACTCCTCTGATAAGACCCTGGAGCATTTCATGGCTCCAGTGAGGTGATGGACAGGAGGAATGTCAAACCACAGAGAGGGATGTGGCATTGCTTTGACCTGCTGGGAAGCTGCTGAAGCAGGTCAGGTTGCGGGGGAGGTGGAGGGGCTTTGCTGACCCGCCTGAATATTTGGGCATGCAGGGTGAAAACTTTGTCAGTGTGGTGTGGCACTGCACAGGAACTATTATAATTTTGCCTCTAAAATTTGGATGGTAAAACTATTTTGTGCACTTTATCACTCCCCTGCCAGTTTGGGGGAAGTAGAAGTGCAGGGTGCAGGTGTAGAGAGAAAACGTGGGTTTGTCCATTACTATAACCTTTAGCTCTGCAGGGTCTCAGCCCTTCTTTGGAGGTTCCTTGTCCCCTCTCAGGCTTGGGGACTATCTCCGAGGGCTGGTTATTGGGGTAGGAGACATGGCACAAGCTGAATGGGAGTGAGAGTGACCTGCTAGAGGGCTGGGCACTATTTAGGAAGCAGTGAAGTGAAATCAGCAGCTTGGAGAGAAATTGCTTTTGCTGCCACAGCATCCAAAAGCAGCCACAGCTGCTCTCCCCTGTGTCCCAGAGAGATGAGGGGGGTTGGGGTGTGCCTCCCTCTCGCAGGGGACTGGCAGGGGTGAAGCAGCTCCTCCAGCAGCTCTGTCACAGAGAGGCTCTGGGCAAAGTCCTCTCTGGGAAGGTCCTGGCAGTGCTACTCTCTGCAGCTCTGAGGATGCCCCATGTTTCCACCCTGGCCTGTTTGATGTCTGGTTTCCTCCAGATGTGACTTGGGAGTAGCACCAAGTGCAGGATGAATGCCCATGTCGCTGGTGGTGACTCCCCTCCTGATGAGGCTTTCCTTGAGGAGGAAGCCCTTCCCATCAAGCAGAGAACAAGAGGATGGTTTTCCAGGCTCCTGCCCATCCTGGCGCAGCAGGGATGGCAGTGTCACATCCTGACCTGCTGTGCTGTGTCCCTGGGGTGGGTCTGTGCTCAGAGAGCTGCAGACAGTGGTCCTGGTGACTGGGTGGAAGTCAGTCTTTCCTGCTGGTCTCCAGCCTGCTTCACTAGCCATCACCCATGCTGCTGAGAAAGGACATAAAGGTGTAGCTTGAAAGCATTCACAGACTGTGATACAAACAAATCCTTTTTCAGATGGAGATCAATTATTTTCTTCCACTTTTTCATCCTTCTTTCCCCACGAGTCTGGGGTGGTGTTTCCCCTTATTACGTACCTTTTCAGTACAAACTGATTTTCTGAGGCTGTAAACTTGTATCACCTTAGAAATGTGTATATAAAAATCTACATACAATCTGCATGTAGGTATATGTTAATATTGACCTGCATTAGAAGTCGTGCTCTCTGCTGCCAAATGGCACGTAGACTCCTTGAACAGCCTCACCTGTGTTTGGACACGTGAGGTTTCACTGAAGCCAGTGGAGCTGTGCCAAATTATAGCCCTGCTGCCCTGGCCACAGGGTGCTGGAGGAACTAGATTTGTGTTACAGAAACTGGGTGACGTGTTCTGACAGTGATAGCGTGGTAGTGAAAGATGATAAACTCTGACTTGTGAAACTGGAGCATCTGCTACTTGTTTTGAACCTGACCTGATTTTGTAGTTTGAGGTATGGCAGGTATGAGATTTGCTTTTTGAGGAATCAGACAGCAGCTGTTGAATCATTTATAAAGTTAAAAGACAGTGGCACTTCATTTCTGATGTGAAGTGCTAATTAGTTTACCATGGGATCCAGACTGCAGGAAATTCATGTTTCTGGCACAGCGGCTGTTCATCTTGAAAAATGTGTTTGTCTGTCATGGTGTTATGTTTATATTGTTAATGTAGAGCAATATAGTACAGCCCAGGCTCTTTGAGAGGAGGGAAAACATCAGCTCCTCATTTAGGAGTATGTAAGGCTGCTGTTAAATAAAATTTTCAGGGGCTGTGCCTTACCCAGGGAGGAGGTGCTAAACTCTCCCTCTGCAGTCGTGGATCATTTTGGGTGTAGTTGTGGCTTTCAGGTACATAAGTTAGTAAGGTGCAGTTCAGTGGACAAAATCTGGGTATCAAAATTCCTGGTCTAGCACTTGGGGAGGCATCCAAATACCTACATTGGATGCTCTTGTTAGCATTAAAGGAGTGGCATGGTCCTTTCATGCAGATTTAACTTACTTTCCAAATTAAAGTTTGATAATGTGACAGTAAATCAATCTTTGTCAAAGTGTGGAGGTCCCAAATTTGTGCTAATACAAAGGATTAAGTTGGTTACTTAGGAGTATATTCAGTTCTCCCCCCTCCCCCCTGTAATCTCAAATAACCAAATTGGTTTGCAAACACCTTTTACCGGATGTTAAATTTTGCTTCAAAAGCTCTTGATCAGGGCAGGTTGGAAACAGGCTTATCCTCTGCACTGGTGCTGCTGCTAAAGCATCTTATGTACTGAGAGGTTTGAACATCAAAGAGAGGGTGCCCGATATCTGTATTTCACTTTATCTTAAGTTGGTAATTAAGGGCCAGAGTGTAGCAAAAATGATTTTGAAAAGTCACTTCATCTTTATTTGGGGTTAATTGCATTAATGCTCATGGCTTGGTTCATGACAGGAATTTAAAAAATAAAGTTGTAGGGGATATGCAGCTTCAGTATTGTCTGAGAAAGTCTTAATTCCCAAGTAATCCTGTTGTTCATGCTCGTGAAACCTCCCATAAAACGGCACCTTTGAGCAGTTTTAAAATTTATTTTTAAAGGCAACGTAATAGTGTGCTGTTGGCTTCTAATGAGCAAAATGGGAAGATTATGATGAAAATCTGCACACAGACTTTTACAGAAAGGAGAAATGTGTCTGGGTGAAGCAGGATGAGGGGTGGGACCAGTGGGAATTCAGGGGACAGTGTGGGACCATGTGCTCTTGTGTCCTAGCACGGACCTCAAGGATGCCAATCACTGCCCTGAGCCCACCCCAGGGTATTGGAGCTTGAGGGTTTGAGCCCCTGGAGTTGAGGTAACAGCAGATGTCAATAATGATGTGTGCCATGAAACAGAATTGTCTCTCATACCCTTGTGAAGGTTCTTGGGTTTATTTTTCTTCCCTGAACTTTACTGCTTTGCTACAGGATGTTATGAATGTGGGTTGCAATCATATAGTTGATATGAGTACAAATCATGGATTAAAGCATTTTTTACAGCATAGATCAGGACAGACATCTGCTGGCCTGTAGAATTAGGCATTTTATGTATCTGCACAATAACTCGCTTTTTATTGTTGAGGGTTCAGGGACCAAAAATGATCAAAGCTTTAATTTCATTAGCTATCACTAGGGACTCTGTGTTTATGTCCTTTTGTCTAATTAAAAGTCATATCTAGGAGTAATACTGCTTTGTAGATTTAAAAGAAGATTGATGCTCTTGTCCTCTGGCCTCACAGGTAGGTGAGTTCTTTATTCATTTGAACTTCATATGAGTGATTTTGAAAAGAGGAGCAGCAATTCAGCTAAGCCTTATTCTGTTCATTTTGGCACAGAAGATAACATGCAAGGAAGCCTGAGAATCCACTTGGGGTCATCTCCTATTATGTTGGTAGCAAACCTTTGTTCTTTTTAATACTCATTATTCTGGATCTACAATCAATAATATAAGGAAAAGCATGAATCTGCCATGCATCAAGTTTTCTGTCTCCTTTTAAAGTGACATTCTCCTTAGATCCCTGTTGTGTAGGCTTATTCCTTATCAGCAATGAATGCTGTGTTGTTCACATGACTGTACATCAAACAGATCTGCAGTAGCTGCCTCTTGTGTTCCCTTGACAGTGCTACATATATCTACAAAGACCTTTTCTGAGATCTCTCTTCCCCTTCTTTTCCTCATGGAATACAAATCTGGGTACTACAGCCTTTGGAAACCATCTGGGTGTCTGTGCTACTGCCTTTCCCTTGCTGAATTTTGTGATCTCTGTTCTGACTCTGAGGAGCTTGGATATTATTTAGGTATTTCAAATTAACCCCCTTGCAATCAGGTTCCAAAAGTGGAAGTCAATAAAAGGCTAAGATTGATGTGAATGGGATGTGAATCAGCTGCACATGAAATCCACCAAAATTATCCTAAAATACATTTAGCTGCTCTTTGCATCGTGAGCTTTCTTTGCTCTTTTTTGTTGTGTGGGTGCTCAATGCTATACATGTTCAAGGGGACAGTGCACACATGTACTTGGGTCAGCTGAGAGGGTGAAGTCCACATGGCAATTGATTCATATTTTTCATCACCTACATCACCTGCTGAAGGGAATGGCAAGATGTGTTAAGTTTGTATTCATGAGACTGGACTTTGAAGTCCATGTTACCTAAGTAAGGGTGGGGAAAAGGTTCTTGCTTTGTATTAGCCTACTCATGGAGCTGCAGCTTTACTATAGGAGCATAAAGGCTGCACGGGGTAGTGGGAATATTGATGGGTGAAGCAGCTGGGAGTGCTGAGGAGGGAAGGCTTTGAGTACATATGGCTGTGCCTTCTGAGGTGGAGCTATCTGAGGCCATTGCTCAGGTTCACAGTGACTTATGAAGCATAAAGAATAACTGTGCAGAACATGTAGTTTCAATTTAAAGCTATATGGATCACAGACAATTGGAAAAAACCTAAAAAACATAAGAAAACACCCCCAAAACAACAAAAAAACCCTGCAGAAATCTCTTGTGCTCTGTTAGAGGAGAAAATCATCATCTTTATTTTTCAATCTTAGTTAGGTGATGGGGGGAAAAATAGGCAAAAGAAAAAGGCACAGCAGGCACAGTGCAGAAACATGTAAACTTTTCCTACTGAGTTGGTTGGATTTTCCTGGCACAGGACAGGGCTGTTGCCTGCACTGTTTCTTCAGATAGAAAGCTCCTTTTCTTTTAGAAATGGAACTTGAAAATTGGATTTTTATTTAATTTTTTTGTAATCTGTGTTTAAATTTGGCTATGACTTGCCCACAGTGCACAGATGCCATTGGAGATTTTCCTGGCTGGTTCCTCTCCAAAGCAGTATTATGTGAGGGAATGACAGCCTTCTGCTCCCAAGCCTGATGCTGGTCCTGGCTTAGGTTAGTGGACTAACCCCATGGATATTTGTCACCACCCTTGCCCAGTGGTAGATGGAAATGTTTTCCATTTAAGTACATGTGTTGATCTCAAAGTCCTGTAAACACAGAACAGTGTTGTGCAACATTGGAAGAGGATTCCCTTGTGGCTACTAAGTAATTCCAAAAGATGGTAAAACCCTTGGTGTGGGAATATTGGTGCTGAATTTCAATGTAGAGCTCAAATCTTTACTTGTCTCTGTTATAATAAGCCATATCCTTCTCTGCACCAGCTCACTTTGTAACAGCTTCTAATAACATTTGAAATACAGCTTTGTTTTCCCCATGTGGAAGCAAGGCTTGGAAGGATTAAAACTCTGTGGTAACAGCATAGCCAAGGGATACCAGCACCAAGAGGAGCAGAGCTGCTTTTGCTCTGTTGTGCACGAGAGGATAAAGTGTGATCTTGGGCACACAGGTCCAAAGCCAGTCTGAAACAGGCAGTCATCTGTCTGCAGAATTACATCACCCCAGCTACAGCACCGGAGCTCACTGTGCATGAGCATCGGCTCCTGCAATACGGAGAAGGTTGATTAATAAGGAATGAAATGGGATTTGTGAATACTTGCACTGTGCTACAGGCATGCAGGTATCTTCTTCCCATGAGGAGATTTGGAACAGGCAGGCAGTGCTCTTGGGGAAGCAGTGCCAGTAGTGCTGTAGGATTTACCTCTCCCATCTAGCCTTTATACAAGCTGTTCCTGCCTCTTTCCATTCATTTCATTGCACAAGTGTTTACTTTTACTGGTTGGTCTTGCTGATGTTTTTAGCCAAAAATTTGTTCTTTAAATAGTTTCTTCCCCATGCCACCATCAGCACCTTGCTGATCTCCCCACAGCTTCTGTCCCAAAAAGCTTAGGAAGTGTCCAATCCTCTGAGAGGGTCTTAAAAAGATTAATCACCCTTTGACTTCCACCCTCCCTTAGCCTGTACTAGGAAAGAGCTCACAAATGAAAGGTGCAGCTTGGCAGCATTAACAGTTTAAGCCCCAGAAGGGTAGGGTGCTGGTTAATTTTAAAATGACATGAGGCAAGGCTGGACTCCCTTGTGGGTTGTTATTTCAGTGTTTGTTTGCTGTGGGCTGTTTTCAAAGAGCTCAGCTAGAACGTGTCCCTTTGTTTTTCTCACGCAGCAAGTGCTGTGTTAATGGAGTTAGTTTGAGAGTAGAGCAAAATCCTCTCTTTAGCAGGTGTTGGCTGTTTAACCCTTATGATGCAACAACCAAGAGGAAAGTGCTGACCAGAGACAGCTCTGGGCTGTGGGTATTTGCCACAATATGAGCTGGAGGAGAAGTCAATGCATTTACTTTACTGTGAGGGTAGTGAGGCTCTGGCACAGGTTACCCAGAGAAGTTGTGGCTGCCCCATCCCTGGAGGTGTTCAAAACCAGGTTAGAACGACCTGCTCTAGTGGAAGGGTTGAAACTTAATGTTCTTTAAGGTGCTTTCCAAGGTATTCTGTGAGTCTGTTTCTGCAGGACTATTCTGATCCCTTTTTATTCCCCCCTTTCCTCCACGGGCTGGCTCCCAGAGATGCTTTTTTTCAAGTGGGATTTCTAGTGCATAATTTGAGCGCGGGCTCAGCCGGGAGAAAACGATGACAGCTTTGTTCGCTGCCTGGCAGATAATGAGGTGTCGGAGGGAGATATTGCGGGCGGTGTGTGCGGAGCGCCTGCCCAGCTCACTGAAGTGCA
The DNA here is from genome assembly GCA_013396655.1 of Campylorhamphus procurvoides. Lineage (NCBI taxonomy): Eukaryota > Metazoa > Chordata > Aves > Passeriformes > Dendrocolaptidae > Campylorhamphus > Campylorhamphus procurvoides. The sequence continues at coordinate 4,296,458 of WBMV01003161.1, read as the reverse complement.
GCATCACTTCACACCGGCCGGCGGCTTCCCTCTCCTCCCCGCTGTCAGGGCACATGGCAAAAGGGTTAACATTTAATTAGGAAACATCGTGGTAGCTGCTGGAGCTTTGCAGAGCTTTATCTAAGCTGCTAAGAAGGACACGGCTGCTGTGTGAGCTGCTGGTAGGGCTGAGCTACTGCAGCCGCTGGCTGGGCGTCAGGCGCCGGGGCATGCCTGGGAATCTGCCCAGGAAGCGCCGTGAAAGAGGAGTTTGTTTTAAGGCTTGACCCTGGCTCTGTGCAACACCCCTGCCCGCCGTATAAAGCCGGGCTGCCGTCATGCCAGGCGTGTGAGCGGCGGAGCGGCAGCCAGACGGGACGCGGGGTTGGTTTATTCCCGACGGAGCAGCCCATGGTGATGGCTTCGGTGTTCATGTGCGGGGTGGAGGATCTGCTGTTCAGCGGGAGCCGCTTCGTGTGGACCGTGACGGTGGCAGCACTCCGGAGATGGTACGCTGCCCGGCTGCGGGCGTGCCGGCAAGCCCTGCGAGCCTGGTGTGGCCTCCACGATGTCTACCAGGTAAAAAACAAAAACAAAAAAACCCGTGGTCATCCCCCAGGGTTTTGTTTGGGAAAGCATCGCGGCACCTGACGGTGCGTGCTGGCTCTCCGGAGTGGTACCTCTGTGTGCATCCCGCGGCGTGCGGATGGGATGGAGGCAGAGCTGGGAAAGGCACTCAGCGGTTCCTAACCCAGGTCTGAGCTGGTGCCCCATGTTGCTTTCAAACTGCCTGAATTCAGGGTTTGGGAGAGATACTCTCTGTGCGAAATGTGTTTTATCTCTGTTTACCTAAAAGTGTTTTGGCAGCCAGCTGTGCCCGTGTCACAGCCCCTCAGAGCCCCTCTGGCTGCTGTCACCCTCCCTGCACTCCAAGTGGGGATGGAGCTCAGCTCTGGCCACGCTGCCATGGGGCACTGGGCACACGATGCCCCCATGGGAGAGACTGGCTGTAGCTTTTTCTGCTGTGTGTTTGTGTCACTGAATAGTGGCAGCTTGTAATGTGATAGTCTTTTGCATTGCAAAGGGATTGCTGCTTGGGAGGGCTGCAGTGAGTCCTGGAACAGCATTTGGGGGGCTGCCTTTGCTTTGGGCAGGAAACACAGCCCCATCCATACTGGCAGTGACTGTGGTATCTAGTTGCAGTGAGGGTGGCGTCACTCTTTTCGGAGTCTGTTTCTGCTGGCACTTGTTTATTTCTGTGTGTCTTTGTATCTGCCTCACGCATAAACTTGTGCTGCGTGCCTGGTCCCAGTGTCAGCCTGCGTGTTTGCCACGTTATGTTGAATATTTCAAAGCAGCTTCTTCCCCCTCTCCCTGATGTGTTGCAATACAGAGAATGACACAGCTCGTAGCAAGCAGCTCTCCAGAACCATCAAGATGTAAATTCCCTGGGAAAGTCATGCTAACAGGACATCTGTGCCTATTTAATCCTAAACGGATCTGTTACTGTTTAGCTTTAAGGTATGCTCAGGAGCTGGAGAACAGCTTTCCAGTGATAGAAGTGCTTCCAAGTGCTGGAATGCATCTTGGCATCTTGTACAGCTGATGGATGTAAACACTTTGTGATGTCTGACATGGGTGTCACTTGAGGAATATGGATCATGACTAGTTAGGGAATGTAGGAGTAAAGGCATCATTGCTCCTCATTTGCCCACCTTTACTGACTTGAAATGTGGTCGGATGCAGTCCCAGCTCTCTGCTTTGTCTATAAATAAAGTCCAGCTACACCTGTACTGCTTGGGTGTTATTTTTGGAGTCTATTGACATAGAGTGTGGAGCTTGGACTGCCTTTGCTCTCCACTGCACCCCCATGGGGGCAAACCCTGTCTCTCTAGGGCTGGAATAATGGCTTGGTAAGGACCAGCTCTGACAACAACTGTATTCAGCCTGTTCAGCTGCCATTCTCTGATGGCTGGCTTGAAGTGAAGGAGGTTTTTTTGAAAGCAAAGTGTGACTGTCTCTCTGTCCAAACTTACTGTGTCTTAGTTGCTGTTGGTGGGTTAATCTTGCCTTTACAAAAAGCATCACTGACTTGTGCCTGTGTCTAAAAGTGAAAATGGGTAAAGAGAGAAGATTAGTCTTTCTGCCATCCTTCCAGGCAGACCTTGAGCCAGGAGAGTGGACAGGGAGTACCTCTTCCCTTCTCCCCTCTGCCCACAGGTTGTCACAGCCTGGCTGGGATCCTGTTGCTCCACACTCACTGCTCCCAGGGTCATCCCTGAGAGATGAAACCCAGCAGACACAAGGCAACTCTCACGTTTCCACATGTGGAATTTCCTAGTGGTAATTTGGGGTGTATTAAAGTGAGATGGCTGAAAGAATGCCCTGCAGCTCTTCCTTGCTGGGTTGCGTAACACTTTGCTTTTTGTGCTGGAGTCTTGGCTGCTCAAACCTCTGGCTGAGCCCAGCCAGTGCAGGACTGAGCACACAGCATTAAATGTCACCCAACTGTTTAGATACCAGAGCCCTGCAAGAGGTTGAATTAAATAGTTTTTTTTTATTATTTTTTATAAGTGCTCCAAGCTATGGAAACAGCTAGAGATGGGTGACCTTTCCATAGAGGGGTGAACTCTGAGCTGTTCTGAGTTACACTTGTTCACCTCGGGCTCAGTGAAGCAATACAGGAGCAAAACATGCACTGCAGAGCTCTCTGTGGGGATGTTTCTTTGAGGAGTTGATCTTGCAGTGTTTATGGTGCTCAGCTCTAATCTTGGGCACAAAATTGTCCCCTCATTACCACAGACCCGGCATTGTCTTGGGCAGACTGTCCTCCTCCTCTGTGCCCCTGTTCTTTGTAAAATGGGTTCAATAGCACTATCCTACCTGCCAGGGATGCTCTTAGTCCTCTTAGATTTTTGCTTGAAGTCCTGTACTTAGTGCAGGCACATGAAAGAACCTTTTTACCCTGTCTTCTTATTAAAATTGACACCTGGACAGGTGCTTAACAAAGTCCCTTCCCAGCCTGGCTTCTTGGAGACCATTTATATTTCTGCAACTCCTTTGCATTTGTATTCCAGATGTGAAAAATAACACTGGTTTAATATACAGGGTCTTTTTACCAAAATGAGACTTTTGCTCTCTGAGGATTCCCTGGGCTGGACATGGTGTAACTGATCAGGAAACAAGGCAGAACTTTGTCACTGAGCTACATGTGAATGATGAGCAGGGAAGGGTGAGCTGACAGGTGCTTGTGCTGCTAGTCAACCCTGGAGACTTCAGACCACTTTGATCTGTGTTTGGGGTTCATGTTGTTTTGTGGGCAAGTGGCTATTTCTGGGTGAGTTGGACACTGCTGGCAGGACTCTGTTTAATCATCAGTGCATTATTGTGGTGAAAGGAAAGCCAGTAGGATTCCTTTTCCCTGGGCTGCTACATTTGATGTTTTGGTGAGGAGCTTTTCTGGTCTTAAGATACAAAATACTTGCTAGCCTTATGGCAGACCTGAGCTCCAGCACCAGCTGGAGAAGCCACTAAGACCTTTGTGTGCCTGTGCAGGGCTCTCACCTCTGCCTTTTGAAGCTGGCAGGTGCGGAGGTGGTCACGGGGCCAGGGGAACCTGAAATCCTCTCTTCTAGCATAAAGCCCTTACCTGCCTTAGCAGCTTTAAGTACAACTAACACCCACCCCAACATGCACAAACCAGCCTTTGTCAGTCACCTTCTCCTTAGCCTTCGTGTTTCTGGCATGTGTGTGGGAAACACCTTCCGAGGTCATACCTGGTCACTGGTGCAGGGACTTCAGCCCCAGCTCAGCAAGCCAAGCTCAGGCACTTCTCTGGTCCCTGCTCCAGGGTGTTTGCCATCATCTGTCCCACCTGCCAAAAGAGAACGGATGTCCTGTTTGCCCACAGCCTATTCATTTGGAGGACTCTGTGAGCCAGAGCACTGCTGGGGTGTCCTGTTTCACTCTGAAATAACCCCTCAATTCAAGCAAGACAAGAGGGCTGTGAGTTTACCCTCTGAGAGCTTGGGTTGCATGCCAGGGACCATTGTCTTGTCTATAGCAGGGAGCATTTAAAGCCTGTCCTAGAAATAACAGATTTGCAGAGACAGCTGATGGAAAAGCTGACACGGGTCTTCTTTCTAACAGCAGCAAGTCAATATGAGTTATTGGGGCTTGGAAAAAATCCTGAGTGAGAATTCAGCATAAAACCTTCATACAAGGGTTCCCATTTCCTGCCAGAGAAAGGAGTGAGGGCTGTATTTTGTAGTGGAGCTGTGTCCTGCAGCTGGGCATTGGTGGTCTTCCCAGAGCCTCTCCTGCTGCCCAAGATAGGACAGCATGGCATTTCTGGGTGTCCTGATGCTCTTCCAAAGCAAGTGTTCTGTGGGGCTCTCCACGTGTTGGTTTTATAGGCCACCTGTCTTATATTCTATTATAGAGCAGTAAAACAAAGTGAAACTTTTACATAAATGAGGTTAATAAGCAGTGGAAAAGCCAAAAACTTTCATGATCAACATCTATTCCTTGTTTAGTTAACTGTATTACCACTGGCCTGATTTTCATTGGGATGTCAACACCAACAGATTTTGGTGCAAATCTTTCCCTGAAGTATCAATGCCAATTTCCACCTCTATATCCTACACTCCAGTGACTCCTCATTGTGTTCTAAGCATTGAAGCATTCCATCAAAGTCTCTTTGATGCAACCAACTATTATAAATTAAAAACTGGTCGTGTGAATGCTTTAGGTTCGGGGTTAAATGTGTGTCAGTCAGTCTGCTCCATGCAAAGTGGAAGAGAGACCAGGCAAACTGTCCCCAGACTCCCTGCAGAATACAGTGACATATTGTGATTGATCTGCTGGACATGAAATCAAGTATGAGAGCATCTCTGTGATTAAGCAGTTTACAAATAACCATGATTACCAGTTACACTGCTAATTTGGCTGATAGATTCTGGTGTAAAAGTGTAAAACTTCTTGTGTGAGTTTTTTGGACAAAGTGCTGTTTAACCTCTGAAAGGTCATTTCCTCTGTGTGAAGTGAAAACATTTTGCTGATGAAGCACAATAAATCAGCTTTTGTATGTGTGTCTGGCCCATACATACCTGGGGTGGAGGAGCGAGAGAGGAAGTGGCTGACTTCTGTTTCCTCTGGTGCTAACGTAGTTGGTTTGGATAGTGAGCACCACGTTTCCTCTGCTACCACACCTTAACTTCTCATTTTAAAAAATGCTGACATCAGTTCCAAGTGTCTTTTTTCCTTCTCTTTTCACAGTGATATAAAGCAGTGCTGGAGCAGTGAGGGGGAAGCACAAAGTGGGGGCTGTATCATTAGGGCAGGGCTTTCCTTCCTCCACACAGACCCTGGAATTGATGCTCAGCAGAAGCATCCCAGGTGTCCTGATGGGTCAGGACTTCTCAAAGGGAGCTGCAGTCCTTTTTCGAGGACACTAAATATGTGTCTGTGTCCCTCTGACGATTTAAACTTGTGCACTGGGGATTACCAGTTGCCCTGGAAAAGCTTTGCTCTGACTGCTTTCATCCAGCTGTTTCCCTTTTTGAAGGGATCTGATCTAATGCTGTGATGCTGCTCGCACGTCACCTGCAGAGCTTTGGCTCTGCTGAAACCCCCATCATGTCCAAAGAGGGCATGTGGGGGTGTCCCTGTGGTTGGGACGTGGGGGAGCCTCTGGCAGAGCTGAGAACAGAACTGGCTCTGGGCACTGCTTCCTGACAGCTTAGAGTTAAACTTGGCTCTGTGTGATTCCAACAGCAGCTTTCCAAAGCTCTCTGCCAGACATATTTCCATCTGAGCTCATGATATAGAGTTTTCTGTTTGAGAGAGTTTATTCAAAGAAAAACATGATTTTTGTACCGCTTCTCCCTCTTCTCTCACAGACAAACTTCACAACCAGACTGTGAACTTCATCTCATTTCTCTTGGGGTGTCACAGTGCCAGTTTCAAACAGTGCCTGCTATTCACAGCCCACTTGGGCCTGTATAAATATTTTTTCTCCAATCTGACGCAGCTCACTAATACGTTAGATTTCGAATGTCGCTGGCACCACTTTCCAGAAGCAGAGTCCTGTACAAAGGTATCACTGTATGAGCTTGCCTGGATAAGTCTCTGTTTTGGTCTTGTGCAGGGGGACTGGTGAGCTTGCCCTGGACAAGAGCTGTGTGAAAAGATAAACTAAAAATTTTTCAGGCACATGCCTCATTTTTGTCCTTTTGGGTGTTTAGCTCTCTGTCACTCCCTTTGCTAGCATTGTCACTGCAGCGCTTTGTGATCTTGGATGGACTGTCCATGTGCTTAAAATAACACTGTGCTATCTTTGTCTCCTCATTTTCTAAAAATCAGGCCATGCTTGTGCAGTCTGCATTGCTCTTAAAACCTCTGAGTCATAATTAGTGATTAGTAATTCTCCTAATCTTCTGTGCAGATGGAGGCCAGTTCATTCTCTGAGGCTGCAAAGAGGATAAAGCTATCAGTGCTGGAATATATTAGCTTAAATACCCTCCCACACACAAATACACATGTACACTTTTCCCCACTAATTGATCTGTCATTCATTTAAATGTGCATCAATGGTGTGTTGGGGAAGGAGATGGGGAGAGTAAGGGTCATCAGAATGCTGAGAAGAGCCTGAGTGTGCTGGGTTTAGCCATTAAAAGGCATCATTTACAGTCCTAGGAACATTAGGATTAAGACTCTGTGGCATTTCTATGGTTGCTTGTCCAGCTGGTGTGGGATAGTTGCTGTCCTGGTGATGGATGCCCCACTGTGCATCTCCCCACTTGCTGTTGGGCACAGGTGTGTGGTGTTGGCAGGGCTGGGAATGGTCATGGAGCAGTCACTGCACACAGCACTTACACCCACAGCACTGCTGGCTGTGTGCTGTTTTCTGAGCATCCTGGCCTTGTCTTTGGTTGGGTCGGTGGTTTTTGGGTAGGGTGATGTGGACTGGACAGAGGGGGGGTGGTTTGGAGAAAGCCATGCTTGTTGGTGCCTCATGCAGGCAGGTTACTGGCTTGTGCATGGGTAAGGAAGGCAAAGGACTGGAGGATGAGAGTTAAGAAGCTGGAAGAGTGGGAGAGGGCAGTGCAAGAATTGCATAACGTGAAAAGTACACGCTGTGCAAGCAAAGTTTGCCATCCCCAAACCCAGCTTGAAGCTCTTCTGGGGCCTCAGAGTTGCAGAGACTTCCCCCTGCTCAATTCCAGCAACTTTCCATCTCTTATGGGTGCACTGCATTTCTTTTAAATCCAATTTTTCTCCTTTAGAAGAGTTTTCTGTACAGCTGAATTACACAGCTCAGGTCTATGTTTGTTTGGAAGCCCTGGATCCTCTGAGGAGCTGTGCTCTTCTCCTCCAGCTATTCTTGTCCCTGTGGTTATCCCAGCAGGGCAGAAGTTGGCACCTCCCAGGTAACCTTCACGTCATTTCTCTAAGGAAACATGACTCACTGTCTATTTTCCATCTTATTTTTGGGGCTTTGGAGTCTGCCTTTTGGAGATAAATACGAGTTTGTTGCTCTCCCAAAACAGCCACCCCTTAGGTTGCTGGTGCAGTCTGGACTGGCTGGCTGGACCTGACCTGGCACCCTCCTGCCTGATGTGGGGCCAGCTTATGTTTTTTTTATGAAACCTGTGATATTGAGCATCGCTCGGAAAGCTTTTGTAGTCTCATGACTGTGAGAATGTTGGCTTTTATAAAGTAACTTTGGGAAAAAAGACAGCTCTTTGTCTGCAGCTATTTAAAAGGTGGATATTTGATCAAAGCCACTTCTTCTGAATTAAACAAGGAGGGCGAGACATCTCTGGCACCTCACTGCATCCCAGGTGTCTGGGGTAACTGGGGCAAGTTGCCCTCTGGAGGTGTCTGGGTTGATGGTAATTCAGGGAGGCAGCCCCAGGTGAGGGGATCTGGGATGACTCTGGGATTGCTCACACTGTAGTGGGTGGACCAGGCAGACTTGCTTCTCTCCCCAGCAGTGTTGGGAAGGCTCTTGCTTTACATGGTGCTCTGCAGCTTCATGAAGTCCATTGCTGGCCTCAAAACACTCAGTACACAGAGCCTCTTGTTTGGGGAACTTTACTGGGACCAAGAGGCTGCATCAGAGCCTGGAGGTGTGTGAAACCTCGCACGCTGATGTCAGAGAAGAAATCAGGAAGATGATTTACAGCTTGGTATTTTGCTCACAGAACAGGCTGCAAAGGGAGCAGCAGAACAGCAGGTGCATAATTTGCTCTTGCACCTTTCTCAGCAGAAAAGTGAACTCCTGGAGCCCAGCCCTGACTCCAGAACAAGCTCAGGTTGATGGACAAGGGTGTAAACAACATCTGCACTCCTGGTTCCCTCTTCAGAGGGCAGTACCCCACATCAGAGGCAGCAGACCCATGCTTTGGAAAGAAGTTTGGGAAATCCAGTGACCCTGTACCTGGGGGTGTCTGTTGTAAGGAGGGAAGGTGGAGATGTGAGTGTGTGAACTGAGGGCAGGTGTGCTGAGAAGACAAGCTCTGGTTATCTCTGTTCCTGTATTCCTTCAGATGCATCAGTGAGGCTCCTGCTGCTGCAGGGCTCAACCTTGCTCCGAGGGCTTCGAAGTGGGAGTGACTTGAAGTTCCAATGTTAAATTCTAATGGAAAGGCCCTTTCTGTCCCCTGGATGAGAGGGATGGAAGAGCTGGAGGGGCGATGGCAGCTCCCAGTGAACACAGAGCTGTTGGCATGGGGCTCCTGAACTGACAGGAGGACCAAGGTGTCACTGCCTCAGGACTGGCATCTGTGTTGTGCATTCAGTTGGTAGCTGCTGGTTTTTAACTTGGTTTTGTTTCACAATAAAGGGGTTAATATTACAAAGGAAAAAAATCACAATTGTAATGCTTTCCCAGCTCGCCTCCATTATTAACAATCCCATTTCAGCCCCTGGTGTCCCCTGACTCACAGTGGAAGGGCTTTTGTTTCTGAATCCGTAATCAAAGCAACAAATGGGAAGGTCACTTCCTTCAGATTATGTGGCAACGGAAGAAGTCCAGGATTGTGTCTCCCTTCTTCCCCCAGCTCAAATGTACAGAAAACATGAAGGCTTAGTATGTGCACACTGTGATTGCTTCTTGAGTGTCTTCAGTCCCTTTAAACCAGCAGGGTGTGTGATGTGGAGGTAAGAGACTATATTTTAATTTCTGATGTTTAGCAGTGACAGATAATGTTGTTTAGTGTTGTCGAAGTGTGCCCTGAGTTAAACATCGTGCAGAACTCAGAGCTGTGAGCGCAGGAGAACTGACAGCCAGAAAGCAGCACAGAGCAAAGAGAGTTTGTTTTGGGGTACTTGGGTGATACATGCTGAAATCTTTCTGCTTGCTCTTCTTTGCCTTGAAGGACGAGTCCATAAAAATGGATTTTGCACTCCACTGTGGAGATAAGGGGCTGTTTGTTTATCCCAGCATTTACAGCTGCTTTTTCCTGCCTTTGTTGTAAGCGCTGCCTTGGCTGCTTTGGGAAAGGACTAAATCCAAGCTGGATTCTGGTAACTTTGCTCTATCTGGAGAGCCAGTCTATAACTTCTTGTTATGGCAAAAACCTCTTTTCAGAGATTACTCGTATGGGCTGCTCTGAGATATGATTTAACCCGAACAAAGCACAGATTCATGAATCCCGAGAAAAGGCGGTCGGAGCTTGGTACAGAAACTCCTTTCAGCATGCAGCTATTAAATGTCTCCTCAGAAGGTCCCCACCCCTCCTGCCCCCCAAAAAGCCCTTGTGAGGAGGTTGGCAGGAGATGGAGCAGTGTGCATGGAGCCGGGGAACGGCTGCTGAGAAAGAGCCTTTGATCCAAAGCTCTTGTTTTGCTTTAAAAGCAGAGCGTGGAGCCACTCGGAGTGCTTGGCGAGGTGCTGGCACTGGGCATGCTGGCTCCTCACCATGCAGGAAGGCTGCCCACTGCCTGCTCCAGCCCATTACCTGCTATTTTGACTTCTTCCAGAAGGATTTCAGGCTTTTCTTTATTTGCATGCTCTTGGCAATTTTTGAGAGTTATAGATTTAAAGGCAGTGCAGATGGACTTGTGCTATAGCTGTTTTTTCAATTATTTTTCATCTCCTTGTTACCTAATGCCTGCTCAAGGCTGGCATTTGGGTTTTGTGAAGGGCTGCTGCCGAGCATAAGTGGCTGGAAAAGGCCAGGGGGAGGATGAGGGCAAGATGAGGAATGAGCTTGGTGCAGGACTCGGATGGGGCAGGAGAGGAAGAGATTCAAGATGCTTCCAGAGGATGTGGCGCTGCCTGGAGGAGATGGCAGATATTTGGTCAGGGCATGCTTTGCCTGTGTCTCCTGCCACAGGAGCCTTCCCTCAGAAACCCAACCAAGGGGGTGAGCTGGAGGGGCAGAGGAGCATCCTATGAGAATCCATCAGAGATGGGGGAGAGCTTCAGGGCTGAGGAGAGGCCAAGAGACATCAAGGATGCCAATCCTCAAGGATGGGAAACCCTTCTATAAGGGTATTTTTTAGCTTCCTCTAACTATTCCCACTACATGGAAAGCTGAGTTTGTTCAATTAGGTCAGGGATGGCTTCTGGGGTGGGGTAAAACACAGGGAAAGTTACCAGAAGCTCTGCACAGACTATCTCTTGAGATCAGGTTGTGGAGACTTAAGCAAAGAAGCAGGAGCTTAACTGATTTGCCTCCTGGTTGAGGAGTGAAGGTCAGAACAGGTCATGGGAGGGCAGATGTCCTGCCCTGCCATGTGGTGGGCACTGCTTGTTCAGGGACAGAGGATGCTGCTGCCTCCACACAGTGTCCTTCCCCAGGCTGCCACTGCATTTGTTCTGCCAGGGAAGATCAGGAAAGCTCTCTGATCCCACAGAATCTTTTTTTTTCCCCCCTGAATTCCCAGGAGATCGCACTGGAACAAAACATCACCATGGGCTTGCGTGCAGTAATGACCTGCCTGCAGTGTCTCAGCACTGTTGGTGATAAGCATGTCTCCACCAGACATGAATTTATTAGCTGTGTTCTGCCAAGGAAAGCAGATGTTGGATTTCATTGACTTGATATTTGTGGCAGATTTGTACTGATTGTTTCCTATTAATTTTCCTGATTTTTTTTTTAAGATTTAGCTGTAGAGTTGCCTGCCTATTCTTTTCTTGCTGTTGTTTTAAATACATTGCAACGTGGTACGAATGGTACCTCAGCACTTGTGAAATGACATGGCCTATTTGAGAAACACTTCAGTTTTCAGCATGAGACACCTTTAAGGAGAATACACATGCAACAAGAGGGCTATTCCTTCAAGAGAATGGCTAACCTCTCCCCCTCTGTCAGAGAGACTCAGCATCTGTGATAACACTGCCAGCAAGATCCTGTGGCCTTTGGCAGTGTCAGGTGAGGTGAAATGCTGCCTGAATGCTGATTGTCAGCTGGAGAGCCTGGGACCCAGCAGATCAGAGCCAGGGAAGGCTTTTCTGCAGCAGTTTGTCCCTCTGCCTTCTGCCATGGGAGCCAATACTGCCTGGGCTCTTGAGTGTGCTCATCCCTGTGCTGGTGCAGAGGTTGTGTGTGAACAACTCCTGCATCCCCATGTGGGATGGAGCAACAGCAAGTGCAGGAAACAACCATGGGTAGCATCAGGAAAAGCAGCCACACTGCAACATTTCTTTGTGGGGAGGAGAGGGCTGAGTTTTTTACATTGCACACTCCTGGTAGAGAGCAAGGAGCAGCAACTCTCCTACTTGTATTTTGCTGTTGGCAAGGGGCTTTGCCTCCTGGCTGGAATATTCGATTTATCCTTTTGAGGATGATTGAATGAGTTTGTTGCCTGGATTTTCATTTATCACTACTCTTTGGTTTTGCTGAGTTTTGAGGGTACTTTTTATTGCAATGTGTTCATTGTTATTTCTGAGAATCTTGGGAGAGGAGGATGAGATTTAGAGCTGCACGACTTGCTCTGATGAGTGGGATCTTTCTGATGACCACAAGAGGCTGTGCCTGTTATCCAGAACAAACCATCAATAGACTAAATGAAGGAGCTCCTTAGATTTGCCATCCCCTGCAATGAGAAATAATAGAATAAATGGGGAAAAGCAGAATTGCTTGGAAAGTGTGTTGGCACTTGGCCCTGCAAAGCCACAGCGCCTGCAGTGAGGGAGAGCACTTGAGCTGTTCGTTTGCCAGACTCTTTCACTGGCTCAGCTGGTGGGGCTTACATGAAAGTCAGTTGATGCTCTGCAGGAGCCAGTTTTCTCATCATATCTCCAGTTCACATGGCTATTTTAGGAAGGTGCCATGCAACCCAGGGAGCCTCTCAGCCCCCTGTTCCAGGCACTGTGTTTTATCTCTAACTCTTTGCCAAACTTCAGCAGAGCCAACATTTCCATGTAAAGAATCATCAAAGGGGCATCAAAGTGCAAAACTTGCACTTAAGATGAGACAGGCTTGAGAAAAATAAAACATTATTTCTGTGCACGTCATTCAGTCGTGTTTTCAAGTGTCTGTCCCTGCCTGGTTGCTTCTGAGAAAGAGCACTCTGAGCCTGGGAATGGCTCTGCACAGTCCCTGCAGATGCTGTGGGTAAAGTTGGGATAGGAATGTGAAGAGCCAGGGTGGGCTCTGCAGCACTTCAGAAGGATGAGGGTGGCACTTGGAGTCACACTGGTGAGGTGAAATTGAATGGGCCAGGGCTGGGAGAGAACTTAAAGGTCATGTAGTTCCAACCCCCCTGCCAGAGGCAAGGAACACCTTTGGACCAGGTTGCTCAGAGCTCCATCCAACCTGGCCTTGAACCCTTCCAGGAATGGGGCATCCACAACTTCTCTGGGCAACTTTGTCATAGCACAAAGGGTGAAACATAGCACAAAGCCAGCCACTTCGGTGCATCACTGGCTATTTAACATTAAGCAGATACTGGCTTCTGTTAAAGCTTAATAGCAAGATAACAAATGATTTAAGGCAAAATCCTGACCCTGTTAAAATTAATGGCAGAATTAATTGACTACACTGGAGCCAGGACTTCAGCCAAAGGTTTCTTTATGACTTAAAGATTAGGAAGGTGAGGCAGTATGTCTGGAGACACGGTCTGTCCCTGTAAAACTGGTGGAAGCTCTGCCACCGCCTTCAAAGGGCTCACAGGGAGTTTATCGTGTCTCTGTGAGCCAGACTGTGGTGCCTCGGCAGGAACCCGTCGTCTGCCTGGGCTGGTTTGGGCAGACTGGGAAAACCTGAGTTTTTGGACCCAGAGCTGATTTGTGGTGTTTTGCAGGAGGTATTGGTGAGTCCAGGACACTATGAGAGGAGGGCAGCAATGCAGAGGGGGCATCACTTGGGGACTCTTACAGTGCACCCCTCTCTGGCAAAGGAGGTGGTGGAGAGGCATGCATTGGGATGTGATAGGCACTGGAATGGGAGCAGGTTTCCCAGGTCTTTTCCTGTGCGAGAGTGGAGCATTTTGAATCCTCATCTGTTCCCCCCTGGGCACCTCCTACCATGGGTGACACTGGTCAGGGGGCACCCATGGGCTGCAGACATGCTCCCCTAAATGTGCATCATGGTGTTTTTGAAGACCTATGCAGCTCCTTTAAAAAGTTTCCTTAGAAATGGTGGTATAAACCCAAACTTCTGTTTGTTATTTTTCTGCTTATTCTTTAAAGTTTTGAGTGACTCTAAGTGCTGGAACATTATGAGGCTTTGCTCTCCCAACAGACACACCAGGAAACTCTGAGGTCATTTATACCATTATAACTTTTTCCCTCTTCCCCCAGCTGCTGGCAGGCCCCTTCCTTCCAGAAGAAAAAGCAAAGGCTTTTATTTTCCTGAGATATGCCTAGTTAGGGCAGCTCCATATTGGAATACATTATTGCATCTGATGTCATATTTTGACCATGCACATTCAGGGGCCAGGCATAAGCTGGCTGGTTGTACCAGAGTCAATGAAGCAGTGCTGATCTGAGACAGCTGAGGAGCTGATCCTAAATGTCTTCAGGACCAGAGGAAAAAAGCCCATCTAAATGCCAGTGAAAATCTGAAGTCAATGCAGGGGCTTCACTATTGAGCTTTGAAATCTCTTATAGACTTATGATTTACAGAAGAGAGGTTTGGATAAAAACCCAAAGCCCTTACAGGAAATTACTGGTGATGCCTTATAGGTGGTTAACTGCAGCTCAGGCTGGGATTTGGAGATAAAAGCCTTTAAAGTTCTAGGCTGGTTCTTTGGGCTCATATACCTGCAAAACAGTGCTGCTGCTTCTGAGTCACCAGCCAAGAGCAGGACAGAAGAATTTTGGGATCCCCTCGTGGCACAGTCTGTGTGGATGCTGGGTCAGTGTGGCAAAGGGGCAGCATTGCCTCCTGCGAGTGGGAATATTGCTCTTTGGCTTTTTGTTATCTATAGGATTTTCTTCAGTGCTCTGACTGCTTTAGCCACAGTGGTGTGCCTGTTTCAGGAATAAATGAGCCAGTTTTTATAAGCTGTGTACTAATGATGCACCACAGTCCAATTTCTACTTTTAAAACTGCAGTTTTAAGGTTATGTGCTGGCCATTTATTTAGTCAAAATGTTTCCCCTTTCTCTCTCGTCACTGGATGTATCAGTGCAGGTGGTTTATTCCTGCCTGTAAAATACCTTCTGGTGCTCCTCACCTGTCAGTGAAGTTTAATTTCATGTGGTTACCCTGCCAGTAGCTCATGGAAATAACGTGCATAGTTCAGTGCATCTGGGACTGAATCCCTGGTGTCACACTCAGATGGTTCCAGGCAGAGCCCTGTGGGTGGTCAGGAGCACCAGGCCTGAACAAAAGGGTTTATCTTGAAAGGAGGGGAAAGGGTTTATTCCTTCCAAAAGACTTGTCATGGAATTCAGGGTATTAAAGGTGTGAAGTTCTAAAAGTTGGTTTTAAAATCTGGGCAGGTTGCACTTGCCCATTAGTGTAACAGGTGGAGGTTTTTTGGGTTTTGTTTTTGCCCCCTTTTTTTTCCCTTCTTTTTTTTCCCCTAGGAATGAAGACTCTAGACCTTAGAACAAAAAAGGCTTAAAAATAGAAGTCAGGGATAGATACAGCCAAGCGACTTCTCTGTAATTTTCCCAGCTTTGGGAGGAGAAATCTGACCTGAAGGGAGTGCAACACTTTGGGCTTTGCTTCTGACTCAAACCCTTCATGATTCCCATTCCTAAGCTGCACTTCAGGAGATGTGTTATTCTGACAGCTGGTTTTTTTTTTTTTTTGGCTTAGGGTTTTTTTTTTGAGATTTCCTGTTTACACCCTGTCTAATTGCTCTTTTCTTATTTTTTCCTAACTGGATGACACACATGGATGTCTAAAAATATTGCGTGTAACAACCAGCTTCGAATAGGGAGGATGTTTCTGTCCAAGAGAAATAGCATAAATATCCTGCATATGCTTTTTCTCCCAAATAAACATTCAGGCTCAGGATATCATAAGGAATTGGTTTAAGTAGCCAAGAAGTAGTTTTTTTTTCTTTCTGCCTTGTTGATTTCTATTTCTTTCTAAAGGATGGATGTTTTAGAAAATCTGCCTGGATCATTTTAGATGGAGAATGTTCTTATTTTTTATTACAAAAGATGGAGGACAAAATGTGATTTCCTCCCAGCTATATGAAACTTTTATGATACTGTTCATTTGTTATGTATAATCACAGTCTCACTCTATAATTTAATTTCCACACATGGATATTCTGAGAGCTCTGTGTTTCTTTTCCTTTGCTATCTGCCTTTTTTTACTGAAGATTTGGGTAAATCAGAATCTTTCTGACAGACCACTGCCTGCAAGTTAGGAGAGCTTCATTGTTCTGATAAAACTGTGTTTCTGCATTGGACAGTGTTTGTCTCTTTTCCAGTTCTCTGTTTTTGAGTTTTATTACTTGTGTGCAGAGCTTATGAGTGACTTTGGGAAGCAATAAGAGCCCAGTATCTCAGTATGGTTTTGCCAAAAATAGGGCCGTGCAGTGCCTCTCTGCTAATTTCCTGTTGGGAATGAGATGAGATACAGGGATGCTTCATGAATTTTATGCTGCTGCTACTTTTACTTGATATTAGCTTAAATATTTGCAGGCTTTTAAAAATAACTGCTACGAAGACCAATTTGGGGGCATGTTGCTAAAATAAAGCAAATTTGTTCATTTATACAAACAATGCAAAATCAGTGAGAAGAAGCTGAAAACAGATGTATGTGTGTATATATATCTCTAGCCTGCTCACACCAGCCCTTGACTGAGCCAGACAGCTGTACTCATCTCGTGATGGTTTGGTCCAGCCACATAGAAAATCAATAATATTGTTCAGATTAGCAAGGCGTCCTGAATTAAAGATGAACGAAAATGTATCGTCAAGGGCTCCAGGGCATTGGATTTTTGAGGAGTCCAGTGCCTTGAGAGCCAGGCAGCCAGGACAAGTCCCTTCCCAAAGCCTGAGGAAACGAGCCTGTGAGCGGATGTGCTGAGGGGAAATAAATCACACCAGTGTCACTGGGGGAGTTAAAACCGAGTCCTTTGCTGCTTTTGCTCCAGGAGCTCGGGGTCTCCAGTCACTGAGCTGGAAGCACTCTTCCATGGCCAAAATCTTTTTGCAAAATCCAGTGATGCCATAGTGATGAAGTCCTCTTTATGAAGCTCTTCAGGCGAGAGGAGGGGACCAGGCTATTGATACCTGTGCAGGAGCGTGTGGTGTTGCTGCACCACAGTCATGTCACACCTCTATGTTGTTGGTGCGACCATCCGGGGCTGGTGGAAGGGGATTGACACTCCAAAGCTCGTGAGGTGGGCCTGGAGCTGCAGCAGCCTCTGAAGCTTTTGGTTCTGCGTCCTGTACAAAAAAAGCTTGTGAAATGTGAGTACTGCCTTGCACAGGGGGGCAGGTCTGTGCGAGGAGAGAGCTGTCTCCTGGAGATGACCTCTCTGGTGGGCGACATTCCTGATGTAGGATGGGCTTTGTGCTGCTCTGTGATGGAACTTTGGAGTGATTTGCTTCTTACTGTGTTTGTAAGGATTGGACTAAGCCAAGTGAAGTGCTCTCTTGCCCCATCAGGAATGGGGTGGGGATCCTTGGAGTGAACTCCTGCACAGCTGCAGGAACCAGGGTGCTGGTTGCTGAAGCTTTGGGTCTGCAGGAGAGGGGGATAAGGGCTTGGACTCTCCAGGTTAACACCACTTTAAAGTGTTTAGGGATTGGAGCCTGCAGATGCAAGGCTGGTCACCACTCTGCAGATTCCCGTTCCTCGGTCAGGCTGTGGTGCCACACAGTGAGTATCCATGTTGTGTCTCAGCCAGGTTTGTCACTGCAGTGGCATTTCATGGTGCTTTGTCACTGAGAACCCTGGAATCTTCTTCACTTCTTAACTGAGCTTTCCAGTGCTCTGGGAAGTGGCTGAATAATTTCTGAGATGAGATTCCTGGAGTCTCATGTACCAGAAGTTGTCTGTATCTATATCTGTAAATCAGACTTCTAAGCTGTTTTCTTATGTTTTCTCATCAATAAAATCAGGGATAATTATATCTTGCCTATCTTCAGGAGTGTCACGAGGTTTTATTACTTTTGAGGTGCTTTGCAATTACCTTGGATAGCTGAATAGAAGCACAGACTATGCTTGGTATTTCTTTTATGTTTGAATCCTCCCAGCTACCTTCCTTTCTCCCCAGCACAAGGCTTTGTGGATGTGTTTGCTATAATAGAAACCTTTTTTACTTAACAACAGACAACTGAGGCAATTAAAACAGTCAGAAGTGATTAATGTGATTTCACTGGGTGAAAGCTAAAGTAGCTCGCAATTAAATAATGGCAACCCTCATGCTATCTCAGAGCAACAGATGGGGAATGATTTTAAAACACTATTAGATCAGAGACTTCACAACAGGGGCAGATTGGTAGCAGTGTGTCAGAGCCAGAAATGTGCTCCACCTGGAAGGGTGTGCTGATGAAATGATTAATTGATGTAACATGCGACTTAGTTATGAGTGCGATGGCAGACCTTCAACTCTGGGGAAGGAATGGCCCTGTGATTGGATCCTAATGGATTTAAGAGCTCTAGGCAGTGTGTTCGGAGAGCTGGCAAATCTCAGGGAGCGTGCTGGGAAGCTGGAATTGGGATGGTGCAGCTTTGCTTCCAGAACCCAAAGGATGGAGTGCTGGGAGTGGTACCTTGCTGGGAGTGCAGGGCATGGGGGGTGATGCCTCTGCAGGGTGCAGCACCAAGGGGTGCAGCTGTTTTGTGTGCAGGGGATCTCTGCCATCCCTGAGATGGTGCAGCCTGTGCTCTGTACCCCTGCATGCATCAAGTTTTGCTCTTCATCTGGCACTTGTGTACAAATGCCATTGTAGCAATGGGAGAAAAGGAGAGGAAAGGATTTCTTTGCACTAGACTCGCTCTGCAAACAGTCCCTGCACCAGTATTGCTGTTTTGGTGAGTGATGGGGTATTTAGCAGTACCTTTCCACAGTGCTGGTGCCACAGATGTTGCAGCCCAGAGAGAGTTGTGCCCGCAGATCTTCTCTGACCTGTTTGTAGAACTCCTCAGGAGGGCAATCCCTCTCGGCTTTTGGTCAAAACGAGCTCAATTAGTTGAAACAATGAAGCTTTGTTAATTTGGGTTCTTAGGGCTGGTGACAGAGGCGGCTGTGTCTCAGCAGCCCTCGCTGTGCAAACAGGGGCAGAGCAGGGGGAGGTGGGAGGCCTCTTCACTTATACTGCAGTCATGTACAAATTGTATTTATTTTTAAGTCTTTGTAAGCTTCGGGTGTGCAGCGTGCCAGGGCAGGAGGTGATGAGAGGTGCTGATGGCACTGGAGCTCAGCCCTGTCCTTGTCACCCTCCCTGCAGAGCCAGAGGGTTGTGAAAGGAGAAACCCTTCAGTGTTGCTGTTTAATCCCTCTGGGAGCCCCTATCTAAGCAAACCACCCCTGGCCTCTGCTCACAGCTCACAATTTGTAGTCCGTGAGAAGCTTGTGCTGTCAGGAAAATTGAGGTACTTTGAGCTTGGGAGAATAAGTACAAAAGCCAGGTTTCCTTCAGCAGCTCTCACCCTGAGAGTGTTGCAAAGCTGGTCCTCACTGAAGCTGCTGAAAGGCCCAGAATTAGAACAGATATTAAATAATGTAAAAGCTTTCATCGAAATGTATTAGATTTCAAAGGGCAGATATTAAAAGGGCATAATGTGCAGCTATTTCTGAATTGCTCGTCTCTTAAAGAGACTTTGCAAGAGATAAATGTGACACAAAATAGGTGATTCAGATATAGCATCAGAGCTTGCAAAGCTCATTCATAATCATGCAGTTCAAACACCTTCTTGATGTGTGCAGCACCTATATAAGAATTTTATGGAGGCAGTGACATGTAATGCTTTATGGAAGTTATCCAAGGGAAAATTTTAATGTGCTGGTAGAGACTCCATCTCGACTAGGCACGAGATCAGTGGCCCAAATCTGGGCTGGCACATCTGCAGGGAGGGTTGCATGGATTTGGGTTTCGTGGGTCCCTGGTCACCTACTCCTCACCAGAGCAAAAGGCCACAAGTGCTGCTTGTATTTGTGGTGCTGACTGGGCTGGTTCATTCTCAGGTTTAATTGTTGTTTTTATCTGATCCTGAGTGCTGCTAAGCACCCTTAATTCCAGCTTGAAGTTGACAGGAGCTGAGAGTGCTGAGGCGTCTCCCTGGAGTGAGTCCTTGGAGAAGGATGCTTGGCTTGGGTACAGAGTCAGTTTCCTTATCCGTGCAGATTAGACACTTGCTGCACACTGTCCTTGTCCCCGAGCTGCACATGCTCTGGTGCCAGCCAGGAAAACTGGGAATTCTGCCCTTCCTGACAGGACTGTGGTGTTGTCTTTGCAGATGACAGAGGGCCGGCACTGCCAGGTGCATCTCCTCGATGACAGGAACTTGGAGCTGCTGGTTCAGGTACAGACCTTGGTCTTTTGGGGACTAGAGAAAGTCACAGAAGTGCAATAAACAGACATGCTCAGGCATATGTGCCCTTCCTAGCCCATGGATTAGCAGGGGGGTTTCCCTCTGTGTGGTGGACAAAATATCTGCCATCCATCCTGCATTCAGTTTTTGCTTTCACCAAAATTCATAAAGCATGTGAAACACACCCCTCATGGTGATGGTTTTTTGTCATTTACATGGGAAGAAAAGTCTGTGGTTCTGAGGATGCTTTATTCCCATAACAGAACTCAAAGCATGAGATCCTCAAATGCACAGTATTTTCTTAATTGAAAAATCTCACCTGCTGTAAGTGCAGGAAAGCCTGGGCTGCTGCTTTCTCCCCAGAAAGAGGAAAGTCTGTGCCCTTCAGATTAATGTTGTGGATTAAGTACAGAATTGCCTCTCCCTGCTTCCCACATCCCACACAGCTCCACAGAGACACCCTGAGTCTGATGAGCTACTTCTGTATTGAATTGTACAACAGGGCTTTAATGTGGTCATGTGTACTTAAATGTCAGTATTTGCAGAGAAAAATTTTGTTTTATATGAAAAGCCTGGACTGAAATGAATTTTATTCTTTCAATAGCCCAAACTTTTGTCTAGAGAGTTACTGGACCTGGTGGCCTCACACTTCAACTTGAAAGAAAAGGAGTATTTTGGGATAACATTTATCGATGATACGTAAGTATGTTCATTTATTTTAGACAGTTGTGTGATTACTGCAGTGTGAAACCTTATCTCTTGACACCTTGGCAGCTTGGTGTGATGGAGGAATGACTTTTTTGAAAGATTTTTCTGCCTTGTGCTGCTTGGCTGAGGAGAGAGGAAGGCACAAAACAGGAAATATTTGGAAAATATCTTCTGGACACAAACCAGAGAATACTTGTAAAATACTTTCCTGATGCTTTCACTTTTCATATTTGTCTCACAAGGTGAAAAAACTGATTCAGTGATAATTTCCCATGTGAGCACCCTCAGCTTTCCTCCACTGCACTTCCAGTAAGAACAAAAAAGTTTTGCATTGATTTTCAAAATGAATTGCTCCTATTGCTTTGCACTTGATTTTCAAATGTATTATTGAGTCTTTTAAACCCAAATTTCCCGAGCAGCAGAGAAATATGAGGTTAGTCCTTCCCATAAACAACTTTCTGCTAGCTGGAGCTGGGTGTGATGCTACATCCAGGCTCTGGAGTGCTGTGGGAGGGAGATCTGCTTCCATGGCATTAACCCAGAGTCAGCTGGGTTAATTGAAATCTCAGCTGGTGTTTGGGCTCATCTGTCAGCGTGGCACTGAAACGTGGCTTCCCCACGTCTGCTGAGTGCAGGACCAAAACCCACAGGCTGGAGTCTGTTCCCCAGGGCCAGAGTCTCCAGAGGAGTTACCTTCGCTCCCCCAAAAAAGCTGGAGCAGAGCCACTTAGGGCAGTGAGGACATGGAGTTGTGCACTAGTACAGACCCTAAATAAACTTCATCTCCTCTGAGGGGGATAACATTCATTCCTGCTGCTCTCCATTGCTGCTTTTTATGGAATTCTGAATGAAACCCTTCATATTAAAGCTGTGTTTAGGGCCACACTGCAGAGGCAGATCCCATGGGCAGGTCCAGGGCTGTTCTGCTGTCCATGGAATTAATGGGAGCCGCTCACTCTGGACCCCTGACTCCAGCACTGTTATTTTTACCAGCCACTCTCATCTTGGGCTGCCCCTGGAATATTTTTGTCATATCCTTGTCCTTTTGCTTGCTGGAAAATACTTTCTTCTGGCTATTCTATAAATCTCACGAAGATGCTGTTTGCACTTAGCTTTTATTTTGCCTCAGGAGAGCTGCCATGAAATCCTTCTGGAGGTTTTTGGTTGTTGGCACTCCCTCATGGTGAGCTTTAAAGTGCTGCCAGGGGATTACCTAAAATCTGTTGGCTTACCCAGAAACACCAGTGGGATTCCAGAGCTTGCCTTGGGTGTGTAGCACAGGGCTGGGTGCTTGGAAGGGAGTGTGTGGCCTCTGGAGGGCACCCATAGTCCAGCCTTTTGGGACAGCCACAGGTTTCTGTGCTCCCCATTGTCCTCAGGGAGCTTATTGGGGTTTGAATCACAGACTGGTTTGGGTTGGAAGGGACCTTAAAGATCATCTGGTTCCAGTCCTGCCATGGGCAGGGACACCTTCCACTAGCCCAGGTTGTTCCAAGCCCCATCCAGCCTGACCTTGGACACTTCTCTTGGCACTGTCTTTGGGAGATTTTTTTGTTGTGTTTGTGGCACCTTCCCATTTCAGTCAGAGAAGATGCTGCAGAGCTGAGCCATTCCCATGCAGCAGAAGGATCAGACTCATTTCTGCTGCAGGCAAACATCCATCCTCTGCTATAGATTGGATCCCTCCCACTGGACACAGAAAGTCAATGGAAGTCAAGGAGCATTCTTGAACATCCAAAAGTGAATTGTGTGAAAATCTGAAAGTTAGGGGAAAAAAAAGAAATAATTTGAGGAGATGTTTTCCTTCCTCATAACTTAGTCTTGAGCTTTTTGAAGTAACATTTGGAGTAAACATGAGCACAGAAAAGAACCCATTTCTCTATTTCCCATCCCAGTTTTTAACCTGCTCCCCAACCTGTTTTCACAGAGGGCAGAGTGTGTGGCTGCAGCTGGATCATCGTGTCCTGGACCATGACTTGCCCAAGAAACCAGGGCCAGCAACTTTGTACTTTGCTGTTAGGTGAGTAATTGTTTCCACCAAGAAAACATTACCACTTGGGTTTCTTTATCACCAGGGGGTTTTGTTTGGAAGAACTGATTACAGGTTTGATAAAGGAAATAAATGTCAAAGCAGTGTGTTATTTTTAGAAGGAGATTAGGTCCTGTATAAGTGCTGGTCTTTTTTGTATTTAACTATTAAATAAAGTAGGTTGGAACCTGCTACTTTTTAAACTGTTATTAGGACATTCTTCTTAGAGTGTTTTACCTTCTTTATTTTTATAAAAATTTTAAATATCTTCTTTGCCTAACTTGTCTTTGTGTGCTAAATTGTGATACAGTTTATTTAAACAGTCATATTTACTTTTTTTCCTTCTGTTTACTTAAGGGTTGTCTGTACTTGAAAGGGATTGCTGATGGCTCTTTGCTCACACAGCTTAACCAGTCCCCAGGAGAGAATGAAATCCCTGGCAAAACGATGATTTTGGCCAATGTAATTGCATTACTTTAGGGCTGTTGCTGGCAAAGCTCTGCTGGTTAAGGGCCTGAAAAAAAGCCATGTCCTACGAAACAGAGCTGTGCTGGCAGAGAAGGCCAAGCATCATATTCTTAATATTGTTGTAGTTTTTGTTTTCCTTACAGTCTATGAGGAAAAATGAGAGCAGACTGACCTCATTTGCTTTTCGAATCTTGGTAAATTTATGCCTTGTGTGCTTAATTATTTGAAGCGCTTCCAAGGCAGAGCCTCTTGTGTAGCTGGGTGGGTTGGCAGTGCTGCATCACCACATCCCCCACAGCCTGGTTATCGAGGGAATGGGGCAAACAAGGGGCACTTTGTTTGGCTGAATATGTGCTGATTTGTGATTGCATTCACGGCTCCTCTTCCACACTTCTGACAGAAAGAGAAAGTTCCATTTTAAAAGGGGGAGAGGTCTCATCACTATATTCCCTGTGTTTGATGAGGAGTTGGGATGCTAAAGCCTATGGCTGCCCAAGAAAGCTGTGAAGGCAATCCTATGACTTGAGCATTTCTTCTGTTGGGATTCACACTGTTGGCTCGTGGGGTTCATTTTGGCCTCTCTGTTGCAAGATGGTCCTCAACAGGACAGGGTGTGCAGAGACCTGGGCAAGAGTTAATGTGTGAGGAGTGGGCTTGGAAAGATGAACTTCTGGAAGGTAAAATTTAAGCCTGACTGCTCTGGGGTCATGAGATCCAAACCAAGCAATTAGGAGCCAAGGAGGTGGGCAGTGAGTGAAATGCAGAGCAGGAGGAGGATACAGAAATAATGAGTGCTACAGAAACTGTCTGATCTGTAGAAAATAGATATTCCAGCAGAAAAGCCACTTCAAAACCTGCAGCTCTCTACTCTCTTACAACTTTTTGGTTAAGGAAGCAACTGCAGGCCTTCACTCCATGGCAAATGCCCTGGGTGGTTAGTTCAGACACTTATCTTGTGTGAACACATTTACCTTGTCATAGCCCATTCCTTAATTAAACTCCCATGAGAGCAGCTGAAAATACATGGTTACAGACAAGTGTGCCCATGTTTTGAAGGCAAATTTCATCATCACTTCTCATCCCTGAGCTTTTGCTCTTCAATAAGGAGAAGTGATAATCCCTTGAGGTTTTTAATTATTGACAGCTGGCATAAACTCAGTCCAGTCACATAAGCTGTCCTATGGCACACACAGGTGAAGGGCTCTATAATGCAGATTTAGGACTTACAGAAGTGCCATTCTAGTTTCAAGGATGCTGACACTTGGGAAATAAAAGCAGGACGTACACTTTGTGTTCCCAAACATGGCTGTCATCCCCTGAACATCCTTATCTCTGTGGTCCGGTGTTCCCCATGTGTACTGGTGTGATAACAATGTACAGCTTGTACTATGGAGGAAATAGAGCAGAGGGACATGGCTGGGGCAGTGCCCCCCGTGCCCTCTCCCTAAATCCATTGATCCTACAGTCTCCTGCTCCATACCAGCAGTGACTGGGAGCTGCCTCACTTGCTGGAATACTGTCCTGCTTCTGAGGGTAAATCAGGCATGTCTGACTCTGTTTGAAAGAAACTCTAAGTGCAAATGAGGTCATTAGTTGAGGAAAATCACCTTCTGGTGCAGTGGAGGGAGGAAGGCTTTAGCAGGTTGAGGAAAGTCCACACTGTGAAGGGCTGGTCTGGCAGCAGGATGGGAAAGGGTGAACAGTGAGGGTCCTGCCCTCTGCTCTGCATTTCTGGAGAGAAACACTTAAGGGTATTTAAAGTTTAGCAAAGCTGTTGGGGAAAAAAATACATCAGGCGTGATCAAGAGAGGGTGGAAGTACCTGAGGCTCCAAGAGTTCACAGGGGAAGGTGAGTCATGGAAATGTAAAGCAGCCTTTCAAATGTCTGGGGCAGCCTGCTGGGCTCAGGTCTGGCCCTTGGACAGGCTGCACGCCCATAAAGTGGATAAATTATCTGCCGAGGCATTCTGCAAAGTGCTTTAAAATTAATTAGATGGAACATGCTGTAGGAATGTGAAATATTAAAACAATTACTATTTAATGTATCCCTTGTCTCAAGTCACAGCATAAACACTGCAAACATTCCTGACACATGGCTGGTCCCAGCTTCCCTGCTCCCTGCCACGTGCTCCACACTGCTGCTGGGGGCTTCTTCCAGTGTCTTGCAAATCATGCATGCCAAGAGATCAGTGGCTGGAGTTTGAGGCTGTGAGGAGCCTCTAAAGAGCACCACAGGACTCCAGGAGGGTTTGGTTTGGTTCTCATACACACAGGGCTGTGTGCCCTGTGTTGGCCATCGAACCCTCCTGCTATCAAGGACAAGACGTTGAGAAGTCCTGGGGTGGTCTGCATTGCTGAGACAGTGGTTGTGGTGATGCAAGTCTTTGCTTGGCTATAAAAAAGGTGCATCTTCTGTCTGTTGTTGTCTGGGAGCGTCCAAGGTACTCATCCTGCTGAGCTGAAGAACATGAAAGCAGAATACTACTTTCGTATCTAGCTAAAGAAGGACTGACAGGACCACCTTCATACAAATCTGTCTCTCTTTAAACTGACTTGGCAGTTCCACACTCCACAAATTACAGATGTGTTTTCTCTGCACCATTTAATACATATCAGTTGTTTGATTTGATGCTCCAAGTGAGTCAGAGAAGCACATGGATAGGTACGTGATTTTCAGCAGCAGCCTACAAGATGTTTGGTGTAGCTCTGTTAACAAACTGGAGACCCATTTGCGAGCTGTGACTAGGCCAGAGTAACCAGTAATGGGATCACTTTGATTTGTGCCTCTGTGATGGACCTGTGGCCAAGAAAGATGGTCCTGCAAGGCTGCCAGCCCCTCTCCTCCAGCCAAGTGCTGGGCCAGCTTCCCCACTTGCAGCACCTCATTTGGAGTTACCTGTTCCACTGTTGTGTCTTTATCTGCATAAGAGGGATGGGCTTTGCTCCTTTAGCATTTGACAGAGTTTTCGTCTCATTTGAGAAGTCATCAGATATCCAGGATCTATTGAACCAGGAGCTGCTGTTCCCTGTGTGCTGTCAGCCTGTGATTTTCTGCTTGTTCTCTCCTAACAGGCCGGAAATTAAATGCTGTGGCTCATAGTTCCTCTGTGCTATTTTATTGCTAGAGAACAAAACACTGAGGAAATAAAATTCCTTGGGAGGAAGATGAAACCTATTCACGAAACTAACTGTTTTTTTGGTTGTTTTTTTATTAATTTTCAGGTTCTACATTGAAAGCATTTCCTTTCTCAAGGACAAAACTACAGTAGAGCTGTTCTTTCTGAATGCCAAGTCATGTGTGCACCAGGTAAGGCTCAGTGTCTTTCAGAGCATCTTGTTGTGCATCTCCCTTTCATTGCTCCTCCACCACCTACACTTGGTAGGTGCTATGTTTGACTTTTAGATCTTATTGAAGTATTAAGATCTCAGCATGCTGATTCTCCTACTTCACTTAACTACTGATGTTTCAAGCAAATGGATGAGGATGATGATGGTTTCTTAGTCTTGTTTTCACAGCCCCACTGTGTGCTCACTGCACTAGAATGAGTCTTAAATACTCAAAAGCTTGTAAGTTGTTTGAAGTCTGGGTTGTAACTTTTCAGGCAGGTTCTGCTCGGTGGCACATCCTCCTGCACCCTGCGTAGCAAACACTCAAGGCAAGCATCTCCCCACTGATCTAGAGTCAAACTTGTCTTAAGAACTAAAACCCATGAGGAAGGGCGTATGTTGTGGATTTGGTCCCTGGTTCCCTTATTTTCTGCATTAATTCAGGGAGATGATAGTAAAGTAATAGCAAATCCTATGAAGTAGCAATCACAACTTGCTATTACAATACTTTCTGTCTTTACTCTCTGGCTAAGAAGCTTCCACTGTTTTCTTAATGTTCAAGTTCGTAAAAAAACATATTTTTAAGAGTTACTTCATGTTATGGTAATAAAAATCTTTAAAGTTGATTTGCTGCAGATATATCTTGGTCTGAAAAAAGAGTGTTGTGGCAGCCACCTTTGCCATGCCCCTGCAGCTGCAGTTCAGTGAACTTCACTCCGTGATTTTCCAGTTAATGTCAAACTCAAGCATCTGGTGCTGGTTTTTTTTCCACTTGTGGTTCAATCAGTCTAAAAGGGTCACTTGGTTCTTAAAACCTTTCCTTGGAACACAATCCTGTATCACTGGCTGGTGGTGGAGCTTGGTGTAGCCGGCCAAAGTTTGCACCTTTAATGTGCTTCATATTTTAGAAGGTTCCTATTCAGTATCCAGTATTTATTATTTTATGATGGGATCAGAAACCTGATGTGAAAGTGGTTAATGGCAAAGTTGTGACTGTGCGTTTTAGAGGAATTGCTTTCTGGAAGAGTGGAAGAAATCGGTGCCTTTTTACAACATGCTAAAGTTTTAAAGATGCTCCAAGAACTTGGGGCCTCGCTGATTAAAGTTATTAAAAAGCAAGTTTCCATTTGACATATCTGCCACTTAAAATGAAGGGTCTTGGCAATTCATGGTCATCCTTTCAGGGAAAACTGGAGCAGTTCAAGTAGACAGACAGCACAAATTATTTTGGAATTGCAAAGTGGATTGGTTTTTGGGATGGAATGTGAAAAATTCCGTTGCTGTTTGGATATCAATGTTGAATTTAATATTGAACAACATTAAAAAAGTATTTGTGTATATGTGTATGCATAAAGCATAAGAGAAAGCAAAGGAGAAGAGAAGCATGAAAAAAATTGCACTCACTGTTCATAGACAAGCATGTCATGAAACCACTGAGGAGTCACTTTCTGGGTGGGTAAATATGATTACTCAGGCAGCATGACCTCATATCACTGCTGATAGTCCCTGAAGCACTGATAGTGCACTGAGAGCTGCAGTGAGCACACTGTGCATCATCCAGGGGAGTTCAGGGCTTTGGGAACTGGGAGAGGTTTAAAGGAAGGCTGGTTCATATTTCCCCCATGGCTTGCAAGGTGTTATGTTTTAATTGTAGCAACCCAAAGTGTGGCTTCCCCATTCCTGCAAGCAAAACTGCCAGAAGCAGAGGGTTTTCTGTTGTGTCCAGTTTCTGTGGGCAGGGAAGGGATGAGGAGCATCTCTTCCTCCTGAAGAGAAGGATCTGCCTCTGTGGGCAGTGCCAGGTGATTCACCAGGTAGGGAAAGCCAGGAGCCCTGGCTCTGCCTGCAGCCCTCTCTGTGCTGGGTGGCTCAAGCCTGTGGCTCCTTCAGCAGAATCCAGTTCATCCACTTTCAAGATGCTTTTGGTCCAGTGGCTTTTAACCTTCAAATTAGGTCTTGAAAAAATATTATGTCTGTCTCGGCAAACTTATGGTCAGTCTCTCGGTTTCAAGTAGAGCATGAAGCATACATGGGAGCAATCCTCATCCTTAAGCCATGGGATGTGGACAAGAGGAGGCACAAAGGCCCCTCAGATGTGCTCACACAGCGTGTCCTCTCCTGTGGTGCTGCCAGTTCCCTTGTGCTGCAGGGAAGGAGCCACAGGATGAGCAGTGTCTGAACACGAGCAGATCCCCAGCTCTGTGGAGCAAGTGGCTGATGCTCATTGATGACAGCAAGGAATGTTCCCTGGCATTTCTCAGTTGTTAATCTAGCTCCAGGAAGTTAGACCTGCCTCATCTTGGTGTTTTTCTTTTCTTTTTCTTTTTTCATTCCCTTCCTCTCCTTTCCTTACTGCATTTGTGGAGTGAGAAAACCCCAGTGTGTCAGAAAGCAGCAACCCACACGCAGCCCCTGTGCTTGGGAGCACTCCCCAGTGCACAGGCAGGGCTGGAGGATGCTCTGCCAGAGCAATGTCCTCACCTGGATCTCTGCATGAAGTCTCTGCTCTGTGGGGGCCAGGAATGTGGTTCAGGATAAACACTCTGTGAGGAGCCTTGTGCTAAGACCTGCGTGGATAAGATTGCTTAAAAGTCAGTCATGTTTTTTTGCTTTCACAAAGTTGTTTTCAAAGTTTTCACAGCAGCTTTCCCCCACAGGGGAAGCCCAAATTCAGGGTGGTGCAAATGCCTGATGCTTGAGTGCTCTTTTGACATTCCTGAGCACTGGCATGTGTTGACAGCACGGCAATGTGGGGGTACCTGTGCTTTAAAGGACAAAGATGCTTCTCTGAGCAGAGGTGGGGAGGGTGATGCTGCCCTGCACGTGACATGGACATGTCAATGCTCCTGCTGGCACACAGGACACCCCAGGAGAGTCAGATGAAGGCTTGGGGGAGCACAGCCAGCACACTGGCAAAGCTCCATGCCAGTCCTCCCTGTGCATGGGGATTTATCCATGGCTTACAAGGTTCAGAGGCTGCATCAGAAATGTATTTACAGTCCTCTTTGAGAGACCTGGTGTGAAATCCTCTAAGTGGCTATATCTAATCAAAGAGAATGGCATCTCCCTAATGAAGTCCAGCATCTCTGGGGTTAGGCTGGAACTGCTGGGCAGTGTGTGCAGGCCATCTTGCCCCAGATGGCTCCAGAGAGGGTTTGGTCCCAGATGAAGAAAAATTTAGAATAATTAATATAGCTTATTAACTTTATTATCAGTTATTTATTACTAAATATGATTCTGAATAATATATAATTGCATCAAAATCTGCATAACAGCTAAGAGGGTGAAAGCTCCAGTGCACAGCCCTGCTCCTCTTCCTCACCTTTCAACCCCACATTCCTTCTTGCAAATCTCTCTGCTCCCATCTTCAAATCAGGTACTGCTTTACCCTGCCAGGACTTGGAGGAATCTGGAACTCTAGAGCATTTTGCAATCTCTATAGACATTTTGGCAAGGAAGGGACAAGATAGACAATAAAATCTCAGCTGCCAAAAATGTATTTCTTTCTACTCCCCACCCACACCCCCACCTTTGTGCTCTTCCATACAGTCAAAGCTTCTTTGTGCCTCTGGGCCCTTTGCTGGCAGGTGCCAGGTTTGTGCATCCTCTGTGACCTGTGCTGTTCTTTGCCTGTGAGCAGCTGGGGAGCCAGGGGAGACCCCTCTGCTGAAGGCACAAGAGGGCTGAGACCTCATTTTTACTTCTGTGAAGTCGTCTTGTGTGTGAACTGAATGCAACACTTGCTGTTTGCATTTGCAGAGCACCCAGTGCCTCCCCATCACTGGTGCAGGCACAAACCTTGGCCTCCAGCCGACACAGCAAATGCTGCCAGAGCTCCCACCCTGCCTTCTTTTCATGTTGAGCTGCCCATTTTTCCCCCCTGATCTGCTGCTGCAGTCCCCAGGCTCTCTGTCCTGTGTGGTCCAGCCAGCTGCCTGCTCCTGCTCTCCAGCATCGGCACTCTTTGAGTTGGAGCTTGGAGAAGTCACATCCTTTGCCAGGAACAGCTTGGGCCACCGAGCAGGAGGTGGGAGCTGGTGAAAATTAGATCTCCAGGTCTGTGCAAGGGCCTCCCAATGACTTAGTTAAAAACCCATTAGCCCATGTTTTGGGAGAATGTAAAGGCTAAAAGTATGCTTTGTGTACATCTGGGCTCTGTTTTCTTACATGCTTCTTTTCCAAGTCTTTGAGAACCACTGCCTGAAAACCTTCAGTGGTGACAACTTCAATTCAAAAGCTTTCTCTCCTGTCATTAACTTTAAGAAGCTGGGTTAAGATTTATAGCTATCTGAAATCTAATGTACAGCTGGAATTTAAAAGAATGAAAGCCTGGCTCTTGGTTCCAGGTGAAATGGGTATCTCCGAATGGATGTGTTTGCACAGGGAGCTTTGTAACATGTTCAGTGTGTTATTGCACAGCCCATGACCATAGCTGGGATGCTTTTAAGGAGGTGGGTCAGAACTGGTCACGCACATGTTGGTGATAAATTTGGAAAGATAAATTAGTCTTTTCTTCTTTTGAAACTGCCAAGTTTGGAAAAATAACACCCTACTTGGCTAGCAAAGCACTGTCAAGTTTATTATGCATTAGAGCTAACCTCCATATAGCTCTGCAGCCATACAGTTGACTCCTTGCCAGTCCTTAAAATATGTTCTGTAAATGAAGATCTTGGTCAAGTTGGCCATGTTCCTCTTTTTCTCTGTATATCTGGGTGTTGTGGGGTTTATTTAATTTCCCATTTGTTTCTAAGACTTGTAAGAATTACTTTAAAAAAAAGAGAAAAAGAGAAAAGTTAAAGGAAATGGAAGTTTGGAAGTTTTCAGAGGAGTCTGTAAATGATAGCTCCGTGAACAGCAATGCTTGTGAGCACTTGGCAGCCTGAAGACCAGTGCTTACCAAGAAGAGCTGTTGAAACAGACCCCTGGGGTGAGCATAAAGTCTGGCTGGTTTCCAGCTCATGGGGAGCAAAGTGGTCATATATCAGAGAGCTCTCGAAAGTTTTATAACAGATATTTCCTAATTCTCCCCCATCTCAAGGGAGAGAGGAATGTTCCCATGCAGCCTCGTAACATGGTGTAGTCTGATCCTAGCCAAGGCTATTAAATACGCCTGAATTTGCTGTTCTGCTCCTAGAGACAGCATATGTAAAGCCCAGGATGAGGTTCAGCAGGACCAGTTGGCTTCTGCTTCTTCAGGGCTGTCATTTCCCATGGATGCTGGCATGGCAGTCACCTCCTTGGGCCAACCTCCCCAGCAGATGAGAAGGATGGAGCGTGGTGGTGCCTGTGTACCAAATGTGACAGGAGGAGGAGGCAGGACCCCATGCTGATGTAAACTGGCAGGTCTCCATGGGGCTCCCCTGCTTGTTATCCCAAGAGACCTCACATGGGGCTGTGCTGGTGGCTTGGGGAGGGACTTTGCCATGGTGTGGGTATAGTCAAGGGACTCCTGAGAGGGGTTGGTTCAAGGCCACCTGCTGTAAAAGGGGATGGTACCCCAGGGACCTGTGAGGCTCTTGTTAAGGGAGGTGTATGCTGTGTCCCAGCTGGCTGGCCCCTTGCATATGAAGATTCAGTTGGTTTGCAGCCAGAGTTTCATACCTCACATCTCCTATGTAGTCACCTCCTCCTGGGTCTAACTGCTGGGTTAATTGCTATGGAAAGTTCTGCACCTTTGATCTCCTGGCCACAGATTAAAGATGCTGTGACAGCTCAGCCAGTTCTGTTGTTGGTGTGTGTTGGGTATCTCACCATGATTCTGGGTTAGGAGAGTGAAAGGCTGTGATTATATGTTAAGTCTAATGACACTTGCTATATCCCCTGGCTTGCAAACAGGGAAGTCTTTGTCTTTCCCCATTCTCTGCTTTTACTCTTATATTAATGAAAAAAAGTGGCAATAAACGTGTTCCTGTTGCACTGAACTGTGCAGACAAATCTCAGAGTAGCTGCTGCAGTCCCTGGAGTTTCACCTAAGCCTTGGCTGAGGCACAAAAGGCAAAGGGAGATAGATGAGAGTGGCTGGCAGAGACAGCAAAATAAAGGGTGTAACAGAAACCTGAAGCTGTTCCTCACTATGGGGCACTAACAGCTTTTTTGGGGGGCTGGGTTGGCCTAAGCTGCTGAGTTGGAAAGCAACAGGTCCTGCCAGGAAAGAGATGTGTTGGGCACGGCACATGAGCTGAGCTGTGTTCGGTCTCAGGCTGCACTTGCTTGTGTTTGGTACGAAGGGCCGTGGGGTTATCTGGGTGAAATGAAACACATCATGGACCATCTAAATGCTGTGAAGCCTCTTGAGCCACCCAGGCTGCAGTGCCCATGGGGGAGATGCAGCACGAGTGGAAACCTGAAGTGCCTTTTTGAGGAGGCTCACAAGGACCAGCCTTCAGTTTGCTCCTGTAACAGCTCATATTCCACATCCCCTGCTGGTTTAGTGCTTTGCTTTACCTCCCTAAGGGGCTAGAGGCAGACACTTGCTTTGCTGTGCTTTTTCTCAGCCTGGTGTTTCTGCTCTTAGGAAATGAGTCCCAGTTAAGATGCTCAGCAAAGCTTGGAGAAGGGAGTGGGATGGTGTGTCCAGTTCTCTGCAGGGCAGCATGAGCAGCAGGTGACACCACCAGGACTGAGGCGTGGGTGTGAGTGCTGGTAATTAGGACAGGCAGTTTAAAGTTGGAGGTTATCTGTGTGCAGCCAGTGTTTGTCTCCATGCAGTAATTACCCAGCACAGCCACTCCGGCAGGGCGAGGTGTTGGATCTGCCTGACCTAGTTCCTCCTGCGCTGCTCTGCCTGTGCCGCATAACAGGTTGTGGCCAACACCCATTCCCCAACCCAGCCTGTCAAAAAAGCCTTAAACACTGAAAATCTGCTAAGCTTCCTGCACTGCTGGACCTGTCCTCCCATCCTCTGAATGCCAGGACACACCACAGGGATGCTGGATGCCTGGTGGGAGGTCACCATGGTGCTGGGTAAGGGCACAGGGCGCTGGCATCACTTTGTTCACTTGTGTTGGGTACACACCCAGCTAATTGCCTAAGGTTTGAACACCTTGTTGCAGACATTTGGGGCCTTTCTTTCCCTCTGACTAATTGCACCCTTCTTTCAGTGTTTTTTGTAATCACCTCCCAGTAATCACAGGTAATTGCACTCAATATTGTGGCTGTCTCGAGGCTATTCAATCATAGTACGTGCGTATTTGGGGGTATCTTCGGTTAATATAAATTTTTAAAGGGATTGGTTTGAGGGAACAGGTGTGTTGGTATCTCAAGTCTCAGATCTTCAGCTGAAATGTTGTCAGTCTTTAACCTCTAGAGGTTACATGTGGTTTGAATAAACCATATCCAGTTTCGTTTCTTGCTGTGGCTCCAAAGGGTTAAAGATGACAGTTCCTGTGTGTTGATTATTTTTTTAAATCTGCTTTAATCTGAGTGTAAAGCCTAAAGATTTGCTTAGCAGAGTTAATGCTCATCTGACTATCGTCACTCTTGATTTGAGTTTTCATCAGGATTTCAGACTTGTATCTCTATGGCAGTAAATTCTGGTGTTGTTGCTGTGTCTAATCAGGGTTCACTGCTCTATTCATGACCGAGCTTGTGATTTTTATCACATTCTAAGTCTGTGTCTGTGCAGCAAAAGACTTGAGATCCTATCTGAACTGGGGGCTAAATTCTGCCCATGGGCATTGAAGGGTGAGTTGGTCTTTACCAGCTGCTGAGATAGTGACCTACTCCTGTTCTAATTGCCCCCCAGTTTGGACACCTGCTACAACCTCTTATTACTCTGATGTTTGTCAGGATGTCAAAAGCCACCACCTGAATCTGCAGGACCAAATGCAGTGTTTAGATAAGCCAGTGGCCTTTTGGAGGAGCTACACAGGGGGCTGAATCTGTCTCACTGGTTAAATGATTGGTGCCTGTGCAAACTCTAATTGAAAAATACCAGTTTCATCCTCTCCCTGGAGCTGCACCCGCTAGTCTGTTTAAACTTATTTACATCTCAAACGTAGAAGACTCAGATTCCATTATCTGAATTACATGCATCTACTTAACCTCGTGCTAGTGACCTTGTTCCCACTTGGGATAAATCTATGAAAACCTTCCATCTTCACTCTTGACACATGGCCATGGGAGCACTCACTGCCCTGGCTCTCAGGGCCCTCCAGTTGCTCACTGAAGTCTCTGCTTGAATTACCCTGGCGATTGCAGGGACTGCAAATGAATCTTCTTACGGTCATTTTCCTAATCTATTTTTGAAATCTGACCTTGCTGATAAAGTGATACTAAACAAGAAACCCCCATCTGCCAACCTCCAGGCTGGAGGATGATTATAAAATCAAAATATTGCCCGGGTGAGTGGGAAGAGTCATGGTCCTGCACTTCAGAGTGACACGTATTGCTGTATGGATTTGTGTCAAGCCAAGGGCTGTCCAAACTCCGTGAGAGCCCAGGGCAGGGCTGGATTACGTTACAGCAATGGCCAATTGGGGAGCCAGATGGCAAATAATGTTATGATGAAAAATAATTCTGGGCTCAGAGGAAATTGTCCAAGAGACTGTCACTTGTAGACCATTAGTCTGCCAGATAAAAGCTGAACTGGGCTTTGGATCCTTTGCTTCAAATCCTTGTTCTGCTACTTAGCTACTGTGGGACTTCGGGGCAGTCCCTTCACCTCCCTGCATCTTTTCTTCTGTGATTTTTAGCCCCTTCAAAGGGTGGGGCTAAATAGCAATCCCTGATTGCTATGGGAGATTTTTTTTTGGTGCTGAGCCTCACTCAGAGTGGCCCCAGTCTCCTGCTATTGTATGGTGATACAGGATAATAATTAGGACTGGTCCATCCTGTTCTGGGGTTTGCAGCAGCTGGAGAGACATGGTGGCAGCCCTGCACCTGGGGCGTCCTGTTTGTCCCCTTTGCTTGGCCAAG
Source organism: Campylorhamphus procurvoides (assembly GCA_013396655.1). Lineage (NCBI taxonomy): Eukaryota > Metazoa > Chordata > Aves > Passeriformes > Dendrocolaptidae > Campylorhamphus > Campylorhamphus procurvoides. Next base: position 4,261,125 of record WBMV01003161.1, on the reverse strand, counting down.
ACACCTGCAGCATCCTTGAGAGAGGTCAAGTTAGGTAGGACCCTGTTACCTGTTCACTCCTCTACAGCTTCTAAGCAAATGTGTTCAAAACTGCACTGGCACAGTAAATCCCTCTTTCAGTGACTGAAACTTCATTACCTGGAGAAGTCAGTCCCCCTTCAGCCACTCTTTGGTCTCCTGAAGTCCTAAATGAAGTGATTTGTGGGATCACTGTTAACACTTGTGGCAATGCCTTAGCAGCCAATAAAGTGACCAGAGTTTCTTAACCCTGGCATCTAGGAACAAGTGGAGAGCAGCCTTGTGACTACTATTGCTAATTAGTTAATGGCTCTGAGGTGCTTTGAAGATGAAAAGCAAGGAGGTGCTTGGTTATTAAGTTCCAAATATCCAGTAAGGCCAGCAGCAGCTATTGCTGTGGGTCAGCAGAGATTCGCTGCTGCAGCAGCTCACTGTGTGCTGCTGAGTTTATTTGGAAGTCAGCAATAAATTGAAGAGGGCTCTGGAGAATTAAATCTCCATGACTTTCTTGTATGTTTAAAAGGTGATGAGCCACATGTAGCTGATTCTACCTTGAGGCAGGGAAATGATCTTGAGGAGCTTTTAAGGCCCCTTCTGGCCTTGTTTTCCGTGATCTTGTGGTCCACAGACAGCTTTGCTGAGCTGGATCCCATATTTCCTGCTGCGTAGAGGTTCCCAGTGATGGCATTTTCTCATGTCCGAGTTCCCTGCCTTCCTGGTGCAGGAGCACATGATGCTTGGATGACCTTATCTCCCCTAATCCTCCCACCACCATAGCTGGCTTCAGAGGCTGTTTGAGCAGATGCAATTTAAACTTTAAACAAGCCAACTCAGATGTGCATGACAAAGACTAACCTGATACCAACCTGGAAGTAACAAAGTGCCTTAAAATTGCACCTATGTGAAGAGTTTCTGGGCTGTGATCTTGCCTCTTTTCTTAAGTATCAACATGAAAGAGAACTGAAGGAAGGATGAACTTCAAGCTATTCCTTTTTCTCTTAACTTGTGATGTGCCCCTCCTCTTCTTCTAATAAAATATGTCTGTGAATGCTTTGGAGGCTACTCCTGCATAGCTGTTGCCACACCTGTTGGGAAGGGGAAATTCCTCTTGGTCTGCCTGTCAGAGAAGCCTGGGGGAGTGTTGCTGCTGCAATGTTTTATTGACAAAGCTGGCAAAAAAACTTCCTTTCTGTGAAAATTGAATTATTTGTTTGCTCACTTTTGAATTTTGTCTCTGTGGGCCAGACCTGCAGCTGTGGTAAATTAGCTCAGCTCCAGATGTGCCCTAATATATTTTGAGATGTTATTTCATGTATCTGTATGAAATTCTGTAGGTCTTCCTGCTACACTGGTTTTGGCATTATTTCAGTGTTCAGTCTGCTTTGTCTCCTCATTCAGCCAAGAGATCCTGGGGACAAAGGGATATGTTGGGATCTGAGTGGCAGGAGGCAGGCACCATGTCCACTATCTTCTCTTGCAGAAGGTCAATAAGAAAATCTGTGTTTGTGGTGTCAGTTTTGTTCTTTACACACCGTTTGCAGGATGTAGGGAGGTGTAAAGGGTGGCTTTGACAAGCCAAGTCCATCTGTCAGTGCATCTCCTTTACTTTTCCTGTGTTACTGCCAGTCCCAGTACAGAACAAACACAGGGTTCTTGCTGGTGAGAAACTAACTCTGAAAGCTTGCACTTAAGCGTGGTGGTGGGAGGGGGGGAAGGATCCCTGTGTAGTTTTGATGGTTTGGCACATCTGGAGTTATTGAGTGCACGGTACTGTTGGGGTAGGACTGGTTTTGGAGTGGGGTCAGGGCACAGGAGATTTCCTGCATGAGGGTCCATGAGGTTTTTCTGGACATTGCTCTTCAACTCCAGTAGACTTGGGAAAACCAAAGGCTGTCAGATCCAGGCTGAGTGGGGCAAAGGAAGCTTTAGTTGTGCTATCCTTGTGATTAATCAGTGAAAGTTATTTAGCATCAGGGGGTTGTGTAGCACCATTGCAGCAATGAATTGTCCTAAAGCTATAAGCAGTCAAACTCTTAACCAAGAAATGGATGCAGGTTCTTGTGACGTGGCTGTCACACTGGACAGCTGCACTACACCCCAGCCCAGCTGCCATGGTTTGGAGAGCACTGAGCTGGGAAATGCCTTCTTCTCTAGACCAAGTCAGAAGGCTAGATGTCAAATACTAATACTTGTCAAGCCAGTGTGTGCTTCTGGATGCCATCCAACCATTTATCTGCCATGCCCCATCCCTGGAAGTGTTCAGGGCCAGGCTGGGTGGGGATTTGAGCACCCTCATCTAGTGGAAGGTGTCCCTGCCCATGGTAGGGGATTTGGAACGAGACGATCTTTTAAGGTCCCTCCCAAAACAAACCACTCTGTTGTTCCATGCACTGTGGACCCTGAGGAGGGTGTGTGCTTTGAGCCACTAAAATCCCGTCGGTGGTGCATGGCAAGGCTGGGCAGCGTGCGGGACCGGAGCAGCATCCATCCTAAAGGCAGTGAAATCCAGCTGTGCAGGGCTGGGGTGGCAGGGGGGACACGGGGAGGGCACGGCGAGCCGGCACCGCCTCCCCTGCCCCTCCCCGGGGCGGTGCGGGCGCTCCCGCATCACTCTCTGCTCTCTCCGCACAGGGGCACATCGAGGTGGACAGCGAGACCGTGTTCAAGTTGGCTGCCCTGGTGCTGCAGGTGAGTGTCTCTGTGTCTGTGTCTCTGCCCCTGGACTGCTCCCTTGGGCTGCCTTTGCATCAGCACATTCCGCCTGCCTTGGGTGTTTTCCCTCTTTCTTTTCCCCTCCAGTCTATCCAGACAAGTCCCCGCAGGGTTGTTTATGGTCTCTGCGGCTGTGGGGGAAAAGCTGGAATACGTGGGAGTTATTTTTTCATGGAGGCAAGTGAGAGAAATATTTATTTGGGGAATTATAAATTGAAAGAGGGAAAACTCAGCAAGGGAATTAATTTATTTGGACGGGTTTCCATTCAATTTATCACTTATTCTAATTGAAATGCATTCCAGAGATCTGGGAAGAAAAGAGTAATTACTGTAGCTTAATCTGCTATATTATGCCTGTGAATCTTCCTTTCAAAGCATATGGTTTTGATACCTCTGTTATGCTGAAATATACAGTGTCAGTTTCGCCTCTCATTAATCAAGTTTGGTTTTACTCAGACTTAAACACTGGTTATTTTGTGCTTTCTATGAAATCAAACTCTGCCTTTAGAATATTGGGGATGTTTTCCCCCGTCGCATTCCCATTGACAAAGTGTCACAGCAAAGCTGCAGCAGCTTGATCTGCCTGAATGGTTGTTTTCATCTCGAGTGAGCACAATTCCTCCCTACTGCTGACCTGCCTGTACAGCCGACCTTTGGCTGGATGTGGTCGGAATTGTATTTCACTTTTTGTGCAGTAAAAGCGACATTTGATTTGCAGTGTGAAATTCATCCCCGTTTTGGAAGCAGTTTTATTTATGCTGTAGGTGGATTATCTACAGCTGGAAGCATAGAGGGCCAAGTTCAGCTCTTGAACACATGCGGGCAGGCTCCGTGTTTTGCAGGGAGTCTGGTGGGGGTCAGGATCTGGCTGCAGAGCTGTGGGAGTGGGGAAGTGAACAATGCTGGGAAAATCGAGGGCTTTTGAAGAGATCATGTTTTAATTCTGTCACTGTTTTTCAATTGTAGGAAGCTAAAGGGGACTATTCCAGGTAATAACATTTTCCTTTCTAATACTAGTGTGCTTGATGGATATGTTTTTCTGTGTTGGCATTGTATTGCAAACAATCACAAATGGGGGTAAAGTCCAGCTGCAAGCAGTGCCTGAAGAAAGTGAAATGTGCTACTGGGCTGGATAAAATCTGAGTCTGCAGGGTGAGTAATGCCCTTTGTGAGCAAGCTCTGAGTCAAAACAGTGTTTCAGGCTATCACGCTTTGCTCCCCTCCCAGATGTGGGTGCCGAAGTGTAAGAAGGGGGAAGCTCCCATACTTCCCTGCCAGAAAGCCTGTGCCTTGCAAAACTTTGGAAGAGCAAACTTTTGCCTGTGCTTGTGCAGAACTGTGGTTTGGGTCCACCCGGGTGACCTTGCCCACAGCCCTGCCCGTGCAGGGGGCAGCACGTGCAGGGACGTGGGGCCATCAGCTGCCCACACTGGGATCAATGAGCCGTGTTCTCCTGCAGCTGCCCCAGGGCCTCTCCCTCCACACACTTGACCCAACAGTTGTGTTGTAGCTCATGTGTGACTGGGTTGCTGGGCTTGAGCTGTCTGGAGCTGAATCATGAGCTTGGGCTTTTCCCCTTGGAGCTGCTCCTTACCCTGCACTGATGGTGATAAGGGACTGCGGGGAGAAGTGGGGTCACACTCACACCTGCTGGAGCCAGGGGGAAAGACCTGCTATTAGGAACAGTTCACCAAGCAAATATTCAGAAAGTTGTCTTTGGTCATGTTAATAATTTACTACTTGCTAAGTTTCCATATGGGAAGAGGAGTGTGGTTTACGCTTTAACTACAACAGCTTTGGAGAACTGTGAAAACTCTTGTTAAAGAGCTGTCTGCTCAAATGCAGCGAGCAAGTTATGTCTGACTGCCAAAGTGACATACTCTGCTTTTCCTTCAGTGCACAGTTGTCAATTAAGTGCCAGTGCTGCTGCCCGAGACCCCTTCTCTCCAAAGGCCAGTCCCTTCTCTGCTAAGGACACGCTCTATCAAGTCCATCAAACCTCCTCCTCCTTTTTGTTGATGTGCTGTCACACAGGCAGGAAAGAAAAGACACTCTTGTCACTAGGATTGGCTGGGTGTGCAGGCCCTTTCTGTTCCTGTTCACACTGTAGACCTGCTCTGTGACCCACACTGTTGCTTGCACCTGCAGCATGCTGCATTTTTCTCTAGATAGACGCCTCATCTTGCCTGATGTCACAGGGATGCCTGAAGACACTCTAAACTTAGCACAGTTTAGGCATGGATAACCAGAAAACTGCTGCTGACTCGGCAAGAAGTTACTTGTTAAGCTGTAGCAGCTGGTGGCACGTGCTCTTGATAATCAAGAAAAGGGGTTAAGGTTAAAAACCACCTTTGTGGTGAAAACCTCCCTGATGTGGTTTAAACTTAACACTGACTCCTTATCATTTGCCATAAATAGGTTTGTAAGTGTGGCTTCACTTGTGTCTGTGGTGGTTTTCTGAGCTTTCCTGGACACGTTGCAAGGAGTGGATTGCCTGTGGTTGCCTTCAGAAGTATTTAAGGAAAATTGGAGGGAAGAACACTTACAAGAGTGATTTCCAAGTGCAGCTCTTCCCCTAAGAGTTGCATGAAAATAGCTGCAGCAATTGTTTCCTCTGTTAAACTGAGCATATGTTATGCCCCCGTAGCAAATGAGCATGGCCAGCTGTCCCAAGCCCAGTGAGCATGCCAGAAGTGAAGGAATTTCATGTCACGTATCACAAGTGGTCCTTTGGGCCAGTGCTGATAAAGCACTAGCTTAATTACCAGCATATCTTAACTAGGATACTGAAGGACTGGCCTCCACTGCCCAGCTTGCTGTAGTGCAAACAACTGTGTCCTTGCAGTGGTGCTCCTGTGCAGTGTGATTTGCCTCCCTTTGCAGTTCCTTGGGTTTGGCGTGTTCTCTGTTCGCTGTCATTTGGCCATTCTGCTTTGAATCACCTTCTGGAATGTGGCTCTTGCACCATTTTGCTTACGTGAGAACACGCAGGTTAATTTTTTTTTATATTGGATTAGTACTGAATGAACGTGGGTAAATACAGGAATTGCCTGAAGTCCTAGAGATTAGCTTTCTGGGAGGGAGGATTGGACCAGTCCAGGCAATGCTGGGGATCTGTGCTTGGCTGATTTTTTTCACACATCCCATAGGGAGCTTTTCCATGGGCTCATGTCCTGTGGTGGGGTCACCATGTGGCATTACAGCTCACTGGCTGCTCAGTACCAGGCAACAAATGCTTCAGGCTCGTGTGGTTCTGCAGGAAACCCTTTTCCAATCCACTGCTCAAATTCTCAGATAAGGCCTTGATGGCAGGGAGCAGCAAGCTCCTGAGAAACACCCTCCCCTGGCCCATGCTGAGTGGGTGAGTACATTCCTTGGAAATCTGTTTATTTTCAGTGAGCAACCCTGACGGGTGGGTGCTTGGAGAAAGTAAAAACTTTTGATTTCTATCCCAGAAAGGTCATTCCAGAGGGGCTTTGCAGTCTTTTGGGTTTGGCCCTTGCAATGAGTTTGCAGTAGGATCCCAAGGTCCTGAGCTGGGCTCTCACAGGACAAGTGTTTCATAGAATCATAAAGTGGTTTGGGTTGGAAAGAACCTTCAAGATCATTTAGTTTGTGCCTTATTTGGAGAGAGGCTTCATGTCAGATAAGCCACCCAAGTCCTACTTTGAGAGGACTCTGTTTTTTAAGATACCTTGATAAAACTTAAGTGCATGGTTCAGAATAGTACCCACAGTGTGTCCATGCACGTGTGCCTGGTTTGGGGAACTCTGGATTCTCAGAGTCAGTCTAGGCTGGCTTTGGGACGCAGGAGGAATGAGGAACAAAGGTTGAGTGTACCATGGTTGGGGTAGCTCACTGTGTGCCTATTTCCTTTTCCTGTTTACCAAACTGGTGATCCCAGCCACGATAATTCCCTGCTGTGTGTGATGAAGAGCTTGTCAGGAGGATGCTCAGTGAGCCATTGCTCTCCCCCTTACATGGGACAGTGTCAGGGCTGCCATGGGCAGAGTGGTTCCTCCAGAGGGTCCTACAGCTCTGCTGTTCCCAGCAAGGCTGGGCTGCTCCAAATTCCTGCCTCTCTGCTTCCCTGTGCAGTGCTGGGCACACTTTGCTCAAGAGGAAGGATGTAGTGCTTGCTCGTGTTTGCTTTTCACGACTCACGGCTTCCAGTTGACTGCTCTGATGAGTTCCCAGCACTTTTTGTCCAGCTCTTGCAATAAGATCCCTGAGCAAGTATTAGTCATTGATTGGAGTTTTGAAACTCCGCGTGAGTTAATTGCACTCCTCCACTCTCCTGTTTATGAATGGAACAGAAAAATCTGCAAGCCTCATTTTACAAAATCTTGGCTTTTAAACTCTATGCAAGGGTTTAAAAAAGGGAATCTGATTCAAGTTACTGCTTTTGACATGACTCAGTTTTGGGGAACATAGTCCATATTCTGTTTATGATATGAATTTTATTTAAGTTTTAAAGAAACCTGATGTCTTGGCAATCTGTTAATTATTCATCATGTAAATTTGCAACATACTAAGCCTTGCCTCCTTGGGAAGTAAATGATATAGTTGTATTTAATTTAAAGACTCAGCATCCACTCTCAAAAATGCTGTACAATAGTGTTATTTTCCTTTGAAGCTTGATGAAGAATTTTATAACTGAGAAGTCCTAAATGCTGTCCTTTTGACACTGGAAAAACATTTATTAAAATCAGGTTAGCAACAGGGACTATATAAGGAAAGTAACCTTAACAAAAAAAGTTTATTTTCTGACTGATAATCTTGGCTTGTATTTTCTCCAATACCATTTCCAGCACTGAAACCCAGCCATGCTCCCTGAAAGTTAATTAAATTTCTGGAGGAGGGCTTTTATTTTCTTTAAATAGCTGACGCATTTGATTTTGGTTCTGGCCTGTGGGCTGCAAAGATAACTCCCGACTGGTATAACATAACACAGACAAAATAATGAATTCCTGATAGCTGACATGTGCAAGGCACTGGGGTTTATCGTTAGGTGGGTGATAAAGGCAGTTTGTAAAAGGAAAAGGTCTGTGTGAGAGATAGCCCTGCAACTGAGGCTACGGAGTAATTGGTTCAGAAACTCCTGAATTTAAAAATTCTACTTCAGAAAAATGAAGTTCTTGGTCTAGGTGCAGAAAGCCAGTATTAACAATTTGCTCCTAAGAGTGAGTGCTCACTGTTAGGTTTTTGGGTAGTGTTTTCTATTTTGCCAGACAAACTGGAAAATCTCATGGTAGAAATGAATGTGGAAACAATAATGTGGGCAGTGCTATAAAATAGCTCCATTGGAAAGGAGTTAATACTTGTCTGATAGCAAAGCACCTGCTCACTCTGCTGCTTAACCCCAAGATTAAGGTACCTTTAGGAACAGGGCACACGTGAGATTTGTTGGAGGCAGCTCGTCCAGCCTGTTTTTGGAAATCTCACCAGGTTCATGTGACCAAAACTCCAGGTGTGGCCATGTCCAGGACTGGAGTTGGAGCAGGAAGACAAGTTTGGATCAAATCTCCTGGTTGTTTCTATTCTCTTCTCTCAGGTTGGCACCCTGGAGAAGTGTCAGGGTTCAAAGTGTTTCTTTGGGCAGGAATGGAGCCCAGCTCATGGGTGCCAGCCCCTAACAGGAGCTTGGAAAATCCTTTCCAGGGCCATTGGGATTGGGGATGTCTTACAGGTGGCACATCCATGTTGGTCTCATGCAGCATCCAAAGATGGGAGCCCAGTCTGGATGCCTCTTTCAGCCCCCAGGGATCTCCTTACACCTGTATCAGTGGGTGATACAAAAAAGGTGGTGGGTCACCAGAGGATTCACTCTCAGGGCATCCATCTGGTGCCTGTTGTAGGCAGGACTGTAGTTAATTTTTTTCCTTTTCCATGCAAGTGAACTTTTTAAGTGCCCACACGTGGATACCCTTGGAGTCTTTTCCCAGCAGGATCCCAGCTCCCCGTGGGCTGTGTCTGCCTGGCTGTAAATCAGTGCTGGGCACTGGCGCTGCCGTTTGTGCCCCTTGTGCTCCTCAGCCTTGTTTGCCAAGTGAGTCATTGTGTGTTTTGCCTTTCAGCTGCTACTGCAAACACTTTTTCTTTAAATACCTTGCGAGGCACTCTCTGAACCATTAACTCTGTCTCAGTCAAACCCCGCTGTGTGCTTTCCTCAGCTCCCTCTTTTGCAATAAGCAGATAATTTGAGACAAGATAAGCAAAGATCTACTAACTTAGAGCCTGTTTGTTGAGAGGGTTGATTATTTATTTCACTTTATTTGGGAACATCTGATGAACCAAAGCAGTAAGAAAGCAAGTTTAGGGTGAGTCATGTTTGATATCTATTTGATACAATGATGATGAATCCCCTGCTTACAGGTATCAAACACTTTCCCAAAGATCTCTCTGCTTAATTCAGTTTTATACCCTCTTCAAAGAAAGCTGGTTGAAGATTGCAATGATTTTTCTCCAACAGTGTGCAAATCTTGCTTTCCTTGACAAGTGCCTGCAGTTTGCTTTCGGTGTGCCATGAGGAATGGGAGCTGAGAGAAGGGAGCCAGGCAGGGAGCTGCTGAGCTCCTGGAGCACTGAGGCAGTAATTCTGAGATGTTTTCTCCTAGTGTTTTATTTTTCAATAAAAAGTGGAAATTTACCCTGTAAACTGGGTGTAATTACAAAAAAAAAGTACTTAAGGCCCCATATTTTTGATAGACTTTTAACAGCAAGAGGGTTTTTTTCAGTAGTGCTTCTTGTAGATTCATCCACTTCATGGCAGACTAAAGTGTGTATAGTCTCTGCAATGATGTAATTTTAATGGGTTTTTACAATTTCCTATTTTAAAGCAGTTCTCTAAGGGCTCTCAAGGAATTTGTATAGAATGCTTATTATGTAGCAGATTAATTAGGTGGAAGCACTGTGAGTGAAATGAGCAAAAAGGATTAGATGAAGAAGGGAAAAAAAGGATGTTTCCAGTAATTTAATAATACGCTCTCATGAGATTTACTACTTGTATATAGCAATATTCACACATAATTATGGCAGTTCAGTAAGGAATAGTAATTCTCATGTTTCATGTGCATAGTGTTCCTACAGCTTCCTGAGGGACAGCAAAGGGGTTGTTGTGTTTTGTCCACCTTAATTGTCCCTCCACAGTACTTTCTTTTCTTTGGTTTTTCTTTTAACTCGGAGAGCAGTGCTGTAGTGGGTCTAAGCCAGCCACCTGGAGAGGTTTTGTGTGTGTGCTCTGCATCCAAAAGAGACAAGGCAAGCACAGTGCCAGGACATTGATCATCTCCCACGCAGGGCACAAGTTGTCATAGCTGTTAGGCTTGGAGTAGCATCATGGCACCCACAGCAGGTAAAAGATGCTCTTCCCTTCTGTCAAGTTCAGCATTAAAACACATGGCCTTTTTATGTTTTAAAAATCGTGTTTCATGGCCTATGCATTATGTTTTTACCTTCCTCTTGTTGAAGGTCTGAAAAACTTGGCCAGGTCTACAGGGAGTTTCTCCAGTCTTGCACCATCAGCTGTAAGAGTTTGATTCCTCAAAACATCCTCACTTTAGAAGAGCAAAAATAAATCTTTTACTTTTCCTTCCCATGGCTCTTCGGATCTATCATGTGAGGTGTAGTTTATGTTTTGAGGAAATGGAATGACAGCTTTTCAACCTCAGCTTTTTTGCTTTTGCAGATTTGTCATGTCTTTATCGTTATTTGGATACTTTATTTTTCTTGTGGTCCCATGTATCTCTGTATCAGCACACCAGGCTGTGATAACAAGCCTTAAACTTCACTGCTGTACTCAGACATGCTAAAAACCCACAACTAATACGGCTAAGCTGACTTTTGTGTGAACAGGAAGAAAGGGAGCATGTTAGAAATAAGTCTGTTGTTGCGAGGAAGGAGCTGGGATCCTTCAAGCATTGAATCAACTGTGAATAGCCATGTTTTGCTCTGCAGTAAATCCCCAGGTAAAGCAGAGCCATTCTGCTTCTGCCTGGTGTGTTGGAGAAGCACTGCTAAAGTGTGCTGTGGGTATGTCCAAACAGCCCTTTAAACATGTAACAGGTCTGTGGAATGTGAGCCTTCACCAGTTGTAGGTGGTAGGTTCAAGAACCAAAGGGGTTTGTCTTCAAAATAGTCACATTTCACATCAAGAGCTGTAAAAGAAGACCTGAAGATTTAGGCCAGCCTCAGGTTGCAGATTTTCTCTAGCCATGGATTGCTGCTTCCTCAGCACCCCATTTCTTGTCTACAAAGTGGAATTTCTAACGGTGCCTCATCTGCTGAGATGACTCTGGGAGCAGCTCATGTTCCCATTTGTCAGGTCACCATGCCCTCAGATAGAGGGGACATGATGACCAGATAGCTGATACGAGAAATGTTGCTTTTTCATTGGTGCTCTTGCTCCATCTTCCCAAAGCCAACCTTGTAGGGTCACCAAACTCCATGGGGTCAGTAGGCACTGTTGCTCCTTTTCCCAAGAGTCAGATGGTGCTTGGGAAGCAGAGAAATTAGGCTCGAGGAGCAGGGCTGGAGCTGGAATCATAAAGTGGGAGTCCAAGTCTGTGGTCCAAGTATGGGGAAGGGTTGTTCAGTCCCAGCCACACTTTGTGTTTGGTGCAAGCCTCTCTCAAGATGTGAAATTAAAGCTGTTGCACCAGCACAGGGTGGGAACCCACAGCACAGCCACAGCATAAATGTTCAACAAGCTGGGGTTGAAAAAGCCATCTGCACTGCTTATCACATTCCTTTTCATGGGGTTTGGAAGGCTCTTTGAATGCTCCTTCAAATAACTCTCTGAGCAGGCGGCTGCTATCTGGTGTTCAAGTGGCAGACTCTGCAGCCCTGCCCCTGAAAAACCTCCCTGCTGGCTGGGGAGGAAGGTCAGGCTCTCCCTGTCCTGTGCTGAGGGGAGCCCCTTGTTCGTGGCCTTTCCACATCCTGGTCTTCCTTCAATAGAAAAATAATGATCTCGAGTGTGGCAGCAGACCATAAACTGAAAGGTTGGGAAATGATGGGAAATGTCTGGCATTTGTCACAAAAGAGGATTTGTCAGAGAGCACATTTCAGAATCCTGCTGCCAAGATCCTGCTGCTCTGGCATACTCAAAAGCTGCTAAATCCATCGTCTCTCCCTGTGCCTCTGCTGCTCTCTCTTCCTTCCCCCCCCTTTTTTTTCCTCCTGCACTTTTAACCCCACTCAAATTTTTCCCCTCCATTGCCTTGCTGCTTCCACCTCACACCTTTCTCTCATGGCACCTTGAAAGGCAGACCAGCCTCCAGGAGAGCCTGAGGTTGCCCTTCCAATTATTTTTAAACAAACCCAAAGCCTACAGAAAAGGCACCTGTTGCTGAAACAGCCCAGCTGCAGTGGGTTGGTCTGTGTGGCTGGGTCTCATCTGTGAATGTAAGGAATGGGAGCACCTTGGAGACCTTGGTGATGCTTCCCTAAGTCTGGTCACTTTAGAAAGTCATCCTAAGACCAGGCTGGACTGTGGGCAGCAGCACAGGATGTTCTTGGGCTGTTGCAGAATTGCAATTCCAAATTTAGTGATTATTCTCAACAAATAGGACCATTAACTGGCATCACCTGAGTAACCTGACCAGCCCTCTGAAACCTGTGACTGTCCAGCTTTCAAGTGTCTTCTCTAATTGTGTGCTGTTTCAGTGTATTTATTTTGCTAGCTCTAAATATCTTGAAGGGAACGAGATGAGAAATCCTAATGGGAATGTTTTGAAGTGTCTTAGCAGTGCAGGGTAATAGTGTATCATCCCTTAGCTGTGAAGCAACACATTTCCTTGTATCTCAAAAGCGTTTGCTGATATTTAGGTGTCCATGAAATAACTTCCATATTAACTTGAAAGGCTGGTTGATACTTTCTAAAAGCAAGGCCACTCTAAATTCTATCTGGTTTGTGCCTAAAATTTATTTCAAGAATTAACAATATAAAATAATGACATTCAGAAGGACTGAGAAGTGACTTACTCCAGTGATCCTGCAGCAACACAAGAGAAAGTGTTTGTCAGGTCAAGAGACATCAAGAGTACGGCAAGGTCACTACACAAAGAACTTTCCCTGGTGATAATTTCCTACTTTATAAAGTGCTATCAACACAATTCAGCAGAGGCAGACACACCTGCTGTCCCTTTAGTCAGTTAAAAGTTGTCTGAAGTCCTGTCCTCATTGAGTTGTTAATATTTACAAAGAATCTGTGGGCTGATAAGCTTCTATGTTGTAGCCCAATATATTGCTTTTGCTGCTGGGTGTGTCACTTGCTCTTCATGTTTTGTTAATCTCATTAACCACATCTTACTCCATCTGAGCTCTTACCTGCGTTAGCAACAGGAATAAGCTGTTTTTTGACAGTGGGCACAGGGAAACGCCTGGGCACACATTGACAAATGGTCCTAATTAGCACAGTCCTGTAAATCTTTGCCTGGCAGGGAGTGTTGTATCACTCCATTACAAGCTATCAAGCTGCACTTTCTGGGACCAAAAATACGTATTTTTTCATTTTCCGTAATGTGCTTTAGGCAGAGCATGCCACAATAACCTGGCTTGGTTCCTTCACGGATTTCTGGTGGGGTTTTAGCAAATTTCACTGTAACATCGGCAGGTTGGAGGAAGCATGTGGGATTGGTCCAGGTTTGCTGCTGTAGATAGTAGTTGGAAGTGGAAAGCCCTATTAATAGTATGGTACATGATTAAATGTTGTTATTGGTTATTTTAGAGTCAAGCTGCCTTCCCTCTCCATAGAGCTGGCACTGACAAACAGGGAGTGCTGCTGGGGACAGCATCCTACCCAATGTTTGATTGTGCTGGGACAGAAAATGAATTATGGGCAGAACCAGGAATCCAAACTGAGGTTCAGCGTGAGGAGGGTCTGATGTGGATTTTCATTATTTGCATTTGCATTGCCCAGATTGATTCACGTTCTGCTTCGTATCTGCCAGAGAGAAAACTCCCATATAGAGGGTGGAATAGAAAGGAAAGGATCTATCTGCTGGTTTTCTTTAATTCTTCTCCGTAGTAGAAAAATACTTGAGATGACAGTTTCCTATATTCCTCTTTTGGAGAATAAACAAACCTTTTGCCAAAAAATGTTCCGTCCCGTTGACTCTGGACTGTTTAAGTTTATGTATTGAAATTATGCCAAGAACCACCAGTCAAGAAACCCCCAGTGTAGCAGAGGTCAGATTAAATGCAAGTGGGGCCTCCCCTTCCCGACAGCCGTGTCCTTCTCCTGGTGGGAATGCACCATGGACGTGCCAGATACAACCCTGGTGTGTTTGGCTGGCAGATAGCATGGATGGTGGGACCTCTGGAGCCGGGGCTGTCTGCTCTGGGATTGCTGTATCGTCTTGTGGTCGTTGTGAAACCAAACAGGAACAGGTAATAATTCAGACCCTCATTCCTGCTATCTTGGAGTTGTCACCTCTGGGGAACGGCTGGGTCTCAAAGGGCTTGGGAAAGTGATCCTGAAGGTCAAGGGGAGACGTGCTTGGTGCAGATGAAGCGATAATGGACTCTGTGGAAGGAGGGGGAGGACCATTTGAGGCTTTTACTATCCCTGAAGCCGTGAATCATCCCAAAGCTAATCCTTGGGCGTGCAGTCAGCAGATCCAGGCTGCTGCGTGCCAGCCCACACTGTCCTAAGGCATCCAGCCTGCAAGGAGCTGTGCCCTCTTTCTCCCAGGTCTTTTACATTTTTCTAGGATTGTTTCATGCTTGATTTTACAATTATGCAGGGGAGAGAAAATCCTCATGTGGTTTCCCAGAGACTTTTAGACCTTATAAGTACATTTTGATGGACGACTCCTGATGCACGTGAATGGGGTGGTGTGTCAACCTCAGGGTGTGAGATTGTGCCCCTATAGGAAGGCAGGTCCCAGGGGCCAACTTTATCTCATAATATAAGTATTCTCTGCTGTTTGAAAAAGTTGGATGGGTTTGTGGGTTGGCAGAAGACGAGAGAAGGTCCAGCTCTGCTCTAAGTTGTCACAGCTCTGTGGACTCTGCTTGGTGACAGACTGCAGCAATGCCTGTGCCTCTGGGTCAGTGCTGGAGGGATGTGCCCCCTGCATGGCACAGACGTGGTTACAGCCCTGTGATCTCTGTATGTCCCAGCTCAGAGCCCACCAGCCTTTTCGGGAGGTGGGTGTGCTGGCTGGCCCTCTCTTCAAATTCAGCAGTGGATGTTTCCATCACTCAAGCTTAACCAGCACCCTTGTTTTGGCATTGATGAGGACCAAGTTTCTTCTCAACCATCCGGGGAGGTGAAGAACCCAAAAACCCAACAGGAAGGTGAATAGCACTGTTGGAGGCCACAAATGGTGCAAAAGGTGGCATTTCAGAGCATAGTAGATGGAGCTGCCAGGATTTGTGGCACTTCTGCAGTCCTGGTGGTGGGGAGACTTCTGGCTCTGTAATGGTTGGTGAAGCAAAGTTAGGGATTCTCCACCCATCTTCTAGTGGTGACAGCTGGGGAGTCACCAGTCCCCCCAGCCCAGTTGCCTCTGCCAGAGCTCAGCCTCCCAGTCTGAGCCTCTTTATTGCCTCAGCCCTTTCAATGAGTTTTCTAAATAAGGATTTCATGACCAGCCTTTAACCTTAATACTGTAGGCTGAGAATCTACATTGAGAGGAACAGCCCTTTTGTTTGGTCAAAACGAGCTATTTTGTTACTGCTTGCTTTCCAAACCTCTCCTATTTTACTGTATTTCCCTGCCAACCCTCCCTGCTACAGCAGCCATTGCAGCGATGAGTCAGGCTGAAAAATAGGAGGAAATCTGTATTTTAATAATCAGTTATCCTGTGAGGCTGTGACTGAGGCTGGAAGGGACTTTAGGAAGTCATCAGGCTGAACCTCTTGCTCCAAGAGGGTGTGCAGGTCAGGTTGCTCAAGGCTTGGTTTTTTGGTTTGGGGTGTTCTTTATTTTTCACTCTGGTCTCTGAGGCCTTAGGAGGGTGTGCTCTGTGTCTGCATTTTCGTGTGACCCTACAAAACCCTGGTAATCTGCCTTCTCTCTGCAAGCTGAGATGTCCTGCAGCCTTTTGATCCCATCAAAATGAGCTTGTAAGGGGTGAATAAAACCCTCAGCTTTTGTGAGCATTGGCTGTATTTGAGCACTGGAAGGAGAGATCCTGATTTTCTACCCAGCTGTCCCCTTTTGTGGCACTTGGATACTGGCCAGCTTGCAAAATAAAATGGATATTCCTGGCAGAAGAGTGCAGCAACCAGCGCTCCTCGGTGCTAATGGACCCTTTCTTGGCAGCTTCATCAAAGACGCTGAAGAATAAATAGGCTGTTGATTGAACTGTTTCCTTGTCCCCAGAGGTGGTCCCTCTTACTCAGGGCTGGGGCACATTGTCAGGGCTGGGGAAGAAGCTTGCAGGGCGATTAGAGGAATAAAAATCCCCTTCATCTCCTTGTGCTTTCCATGTGGCATCTGTGAGATGGAAACATGGGGAGGGTTTGCTGATTTCTCAGTTTGCAGAGCTCTGACCACGGAGATCTCAGTGCTTTAGTCCACCCTAGTGTTGCTCAGGGTGTGGATTTTGAGGGAGGAGTGGGAACATAGCTCAGATAAAAACTCTTAATCATGCAATTTGATGAAAACAGAGGTTGGGTGCAGGAAAACACCATCAAGGAAAGGCTGGATGCAGGAGTTGAGGGCGATGCTGCTGGACGTGACTGGTGCATTCTTTACATACAAGAGTCGTGTTGGTGCTTGCTGGCGGAGGCAGGAACGCTGCCGAAATGAGGCGTGCAGGTTTCAGCTGATTAATTAATGGAGCGTATAAGCAGAAAATATTAACCATTATACTGATGGCTGTGAATAGGTTTTTAAATGTTCTGCTGGGGTTTTTTATGTGATAAATTGCATTCACATGTTTGAGCCTCCCTTTATTTCATTCCAGGCTGGGCCTGGAGTCCAAAATATTTGAACTTTCTATAGGATGGGCAGTCCAGGAAAACTGTTCTCAGTGAAAATATTTTAAAGGCTGTGAACTGAAACACTTTGTTTTGAATCAGATCACTGTTAAACTCTGAGATTTAACGAATACCATGCTGCTTCATGGAATTTATTGTCGAGAGGTTGGGTTTTAGATAAAGACAGAACAAAAAATAGCACTGCAAGCCTTGCTTTGAGTCAGAGGCTCATTTTGTGCAGCTGTTTCAGGGCTCATTCTGCACTCAGCCAATAGAGTGAGGGTGTGCAAAATAAATATTGATACGGTGCTCCTGCCATGGTGGCCTGAGCATCACGTGTCTGTATAATGAGTTAAAACATGAGTCTGCATGACACCATATACATCACTGTCATGTGAGAGGGCCTATAGAGTTACGTTGCTATGACAGCCTGATATGGGGCAATGTGCCATGTTCTTGGGCAGCAAATACAGCCCTTCCTTCTGCCCAAACTAATGAGTCTGTCTCTGATTCACCAGCAATGACTGTGCCATTTTTTGTTTTTCAGCGATGAAAACACTAGGAAAGACTTGAAGACTCTGCCTGTCTTTCCCACCAAGACACTGCAGGAGCATCCATCACTTGCTTACTGGTGAGCTGTTTAATTTAAAATGTAAATCATTGCTATGAATGGTAATGACAAGATCACTCTTAAACAGTTTTGCAAACTCTCTTAAAAGTTTTCAGCCTGTGTGATACAGGACTTGGAATTAATTGCTTGTGTTCAAGCATTTCCAGTTTTTAGAAGGTTATAAATTATGCAAGATCCAATGCAAATTCCTCCTTGAAAGTTGAATTATATTGTTGGATTGGAAACTGCTGGATCAGAATATGGGGAGACTACACGTTAGAAGGAGCTGAAATCTGAACTCCAGCCTAGCCTGGGTTTGCAGAGAGCACCTTGGTCTTCATCAGTGAAGTCACAGTGGAGCCACTGTGGTGGGGTGACCTTTGCTGGCTGCCAGATGCCCACTCAGCTCCTCTCAACAGGACAGGGGGAGAAAATACTCTAGGAAAGCTGGAAACAGCAAGGCAGGTCCAATTTTCAGGCTTGAATCTGCTGTAGAAGAGCAAAGCATTTAGGATGAATCAGTGATATTGTTTCCTTGGAATTGATGCCCTTTGTGCAAGTTGAACTCCCTCATTTGTTTCATTTTCTTCAGCTTTGTGTGTACGTGATGGATTTTCAAGTATACCAGTACTTATGATTTGTTTTTCTCGGAATGAATACTGCTGGGTTTTTCTTTGCTTTCAAGTGTCTGACACATAAATGCATATTTTATTTTGCATTCTGCCAAAACAAAATGTTGAAATATATAACAGGAAAAAAGCAAAAAGGTCATTGCTGACAGATCTGTGTTTTTTTCACCTATGAAATGTCAGGGAAAAAAAAATATACTGGAATGAAAACAGTTCTGGTTTAACTTCTTCTGTCTTACATATGGAGCATTAACCAGCTTTTGAAGTTTGGGTTCTTTAGAACATTAAAATGAATTTATACAATTAGCACTGTAATTCTGCAGAAGCATCTGCAGCAGAACAGGCTGATCCAAAATGATTCGTTAATTAGTCTGGAAGGCAGGATGTGATGGTGGGATCAGCCAGGGAGCTCCAGTGCCTAATGAAGGGTGGGAAAGAAATCAGTAAGAACCAGAATGTGAACCAGAGCAAGAAACGTACAGAGGGACACAGCTCTGCTGGCTGAGCAGGTGGCTGAGCTTCCACAGATGCCATCACACATGAACAAAGTCACTGAGCCTCTAAATTGGGTTTTGTGCTTGGTTTGCAGTGAGGACAGAGTAATTGAGCATTATACACAAATTAAAGGTCTGACCAGAGGACAAGCCATCGTTCAGTGAGTATGACACTTGTTAATTTGTGAAGATTTGATTTTCACCTTTCTCCTGTCCTTTTTATTTTGCTGAGAAGTGGCAAGGCAGGCTGTTGTGGTCATTATTGCCTGCAAATGATACCATTTCTTTCCATTAGATTCTTTTTCATTGAGTCATATTTCAGAGTTGAATTTTGAAGTTTCCCATATCACAGGCTTGCAGTTCAGCATGTGTGTTCTCATTCAGATACCTCAAATAGAACAGAAATAATTCGGACCTTTCTCCATTAGAAGACTCTTCTCCATACCCTGCTTGTTAGCAATTAGTTTTTGCACTAAACTCTTAAGGGAGAGTATTACCTGAGTCCTATAAAAGATTCTGAAATGTACAGCATCTGGCTTTCAAAAGAACAGTCTTCCAAGATGCACACAGAGCCTTGGGAATGGTAGTTTTCATTAATATGACTGTATTTCCTACAAGCAAATGCAGTAGGATGTGTTACAAGATGTTTGAGGTAATGCCCATGGCTGCACAATGTAGGCAACCTGTAGTTTTTCTCATTTACCTCGATGCCTGTAACTCTGTCTCAATATTTCACAGGCTTTCTTCAATAGGAACAAGGGAAAAACAGTCTGTTCAGTGGTTGTCTGAATTGCCTCATGAAACAATCATACAATGGCATGAACACTTCCATTTGGAGCCTCTCTGTTGTAACCAGAGCTCCAGAGTGGAATAATTACAGGCAGGTCTTTACTGCCAGCATTTCCCAAAAGGCTCACTTGTTCAGTTCAGAATTTTTACTTTCAGTTGTATGATCTTCTGATAAGATATTGAATGTTCTGTTGTATGAGAGATTTTCCATTTGCTTTAGCTGGGCCAAAATACCCCATCTTTCCCCAAACCAGCATGCTAAGTTTTTTTTTTCTGAAAACATGGGCTTTCAGTTATTAAGACCTTCAAAATATGCAGATGATAAATGACATGTCCCGGATGTATGTGTGAAAAAAAAATGTTAATAGATATTATTCCCTCCAGAGAAAATTATCTGATATGCTATAAATCTGTCTGCAGGTACATGAAAGTGGTGGAAGCTTTGCCAACATATGGAGTTCATTACTATGGAGTAAAGGTCAGTAACTGCCTATAGATAATGTGATTGCTGAGCTTATTATGTGTGATTACATTCCTTTAGGAGCAGTTGGATGATTCAGTACTTTTCTATCAGTATTAAAGCCCACATTTTTCAACCTCTGAAATTTTCCCTCATTCAGTATGCTGTAAAAATTGTTTCCAGAGAGCAGAATTATGTGCTACAGAAGACAGAAAGCAATCTTTGTAAAACCTTCTGTAATCCTATCAGGACCTAAATTCCTATCACCTTAATTAACCGGATATCACTTCTAGATCCGAAGAAGTTAATAGTTTCCCCAGAGACATTAATCAAGATTAGAAAAAAACCACAGTGTGGAAAAGACTATTTCTAAGTGGCAGGTGATTAGTGGTGCATGCTTGGAGTGGGGAAACGTGAGAAATACTTTTGGAGAGTGATGGAAATACACTGTTTATTCCCATTTGTAGAGCAGAGCCTGGGCCATGGTGTTTGTGCCGAAGAGCTCAGCAGAGATGTTATCTCCTTACTTTGAGTCATGGCCATGACTGTGGTACCTGAGAAGCTGATGTTTTGTGCTGTTCTCTCCATCTGTGGCTGTCCATGCCTGAATTCAGTGGATGCAGTTGTTGGCCACAGTTTTTTCTGCCCCATATCCTTCCCTCTCCTTCACAGCCACTCCTGCAACCAGTGACACCCCATTGTTTCAGCAGCACTGTTGCTTTTCTGTCCACTTTGCACAGCCACCATCTGGTTTTGTGCCTCTGCCTGGGAAGGCATGGGGAGGAAGTTTCCACATTCACCCCAGCAATCCACTTCACATCAGTTTGTTTGCCAAAAAAAAAAAAAAATCTTTGTTCCGTACCTACTCGTACTTGTCACAGAATGAAAAGGGCTGTAATCTCAGAATTGCCTAATTCTTAAGTGGCTCTTGGTTCACACAGACATTCATTTTTCAGGATAAACAAGGAATCCCGTGGTGGCTTGGAATAAGTTACAAAGGAATCGGCCAGTACGATTTACAAGACAAAGTTAAGCCCAGAAAAGTAAGGATTTTTTGCATCTGTTTTTTTTTTTGGGTGGGGGGAGGACACAGGATGGTGTTGCATGTCAGAATATACATCTTTAAGCTGTTGCTTATTAGACTGGTGGGCAGAAGATCAAGGGTTGGAGGCAGAAGGAGAATTCTGCTGGCAGTGAGGCAGTAAATCTCTCCCTCTCACAGATAGTGGAAACTCCCTTTGGGAGCTTTGGCTCATGTGTCTTGAGTTTGGTGGTCTCAGGATGGGAATTTTGGCAGCCTCCAGGGATAACTACAGAAATATGGAGCAACTGGGTTTCTGCAAGGCCTTGTACTCGAGCAGTGTTATCACTTGCCTTCCCGAGGTGTTTTGTGTGTGAAATGTGAAAGGCTCCACTGATATCGGTGGAATATGAGGGGAACTGGGTGAAATTGCAGGCTTGTTGAGGCAACTGTGTGTTTCCATGAATTTTAAGGGGGGACTGAGAGTAAATGCCAAATACTGGAGGTCATACTTCTCCTTTTCCACCCCGCTGCTCCCCAGTGTGTCTCCTGCAGAGTGAACTCTGCCAGCAACATCCCATGTTGTTGGAACAGGGCTGAGGGTCCCACATTGCTGTGCTGGCTCCCAGGCAGGCTCTTTGGAAACCCATCATGCACCCAACACACAGGATATTGGGATTTGCCCCATCCTGTAGCTGCTGTGTGTCTCCCTGTGACAGGACTGAGCCCTGAAACACTTTGAAGGGTTATTTAACCCCCTTGGCTGGGGCAGGGCTGCATGTGCTGGAGCTGCACTGCGGGGCTGGGGGCGTGTGGGTTTCTCTGGTCATGTCTTTGTTGAAACATCTAAGCTGTGAGGAGATGGAGACCTGGGGTTTTACTGTTCTCCTTCCTCAGGAATGATCTGGGCAGGAGTTCACATGAAGTTGTGCTCCCTGCCAGGGAATTTTGCATTTGCAAAATGATACTGTTTAGTGTATTTGTGCCAAAAAACAGAGCTTAACAAAACTTCCTTGTTAAGAGTAATTCCCTTTCAAGCTTCCAATTGATCTTCTCTTTTTCCAGAGCAGGCTATGACTTGGTTTCTCTTGGTATATTTATATACTTGTGTGTCCAAGGTGGTGTCTCATGCCCTTCCTTTGCTTTCTTTACTAAAGCAGTGTTTCCTCCCAGATCTCTCTTTCCTTGCCTGCACTAAATGACAGGGACATAAGAGGAACCCTAGGAAATCAAGTTGTGTTAATGCAGCCATTGATGGTCGAAGGAGAACATTAAGGAGCTCCTCTTGTTCCTGAGCACTTCCCTGTTTTTAGGCAACATCTATAAGGTTTTCTGGTCAGGAGAGAATCATTCTCCAGCCAAGATGTCCAGCTGTGACCAGCAACGCTCTCCAAGAAGATGGAGCCTGCCTGGCTGGAAGCATTGCTTCGCCAAGCACTTTTTATGCTTGTGGGATTTCAAGTTTACAACGTCAACCAGGCAGATTAAGAAAATTCTTTAAGGTCAGCAGGGCCCAGATACCAAGTCACACCCTGCTACAGTTAGTTATGAGGCGTTGCTTTTGAATGCAGCAGGAGCTGTGTTTAAAAAAAAATAAATAAGAACCAGAGGTCACCTCTGGAGTGGAAGTGTTACAATGGAAATTAAATAGTTGTTGGCTTTACTGAAGTTGTAATTATACAGCAGAGGATAGAGATTAAAAGAGAAGGCGAGAGGGGAGCCTGAATGCAGATGGAAGGTTTAATGCCAGTAAGCTCATTGAAAGTGTGGGGATGGATGTGGCTGTAGCATCAGTAAAGATTTGTGTTTGGTGTCAATGCAAGAAGACAAAAGTGATTTGCACCACGGCTTGTCCTGATCTGTGGCTGCTTTTAACATGTAGATAAATATGCAAACAGGTTCTTTATCTGAAAAGGGTATGAAATAAAAGGTGCACTTCTGATATCGTTGTGGGAAGTGATTGGAATCAGATCATTTTTGGTAGGCAAAGCAGAGGTCTAAAGAGGCACCCGTGTCCAGACTTGGCTTTGGAGTTAAAATGCTGAGTTACTGCTGTTCATCTCAGTGTAGCTGTAGCCTTGCTGTCTGTGATGCAGCAGGCAGAGGTTTGCTTTTCATCACTATTATTGTTTGCTCATATTTATGAATGTATCAGAATTTATTTCGCAGAGAGTAGAGCATGTATAGCTCACCTGAATCTCCCCACAGTCAGCAAGCACAGTTCTCTCTGGAGCTGCAGGCAGGAGGGCAGTAGGCATGTAAACTATGCCTGTCTTTTGGAGTAGAGATGCTAGTTTTGCTACATTTAGCAGAATTTTCTTGCTTTGCTTTTTGGTATGGAGCCAAACTCACAACTGCCATGTGCTGGTGTTATCCTGCTGTTTACACTGTGGATCAAAAGTACTGTTGTGTTTATCTTCAGCCATCTGGGAAAGAGCATCCTCATTGTACTCCGCTTCTCCAGTTGGTGTTTAAATATACATTGAGCTGATTAATTCAATAAAAGGGAAAGGCTGAACTCAAGTCTAGTGAAGACCAAGCTGGCCTTTCCGAATTTTAAAGATACAAGTAGTCTCTGGGTGTGCAAGCCTCTCTGATGCTGGTTGTGGTGGAAAAGCTGCTGTGTTTCAGGTGGGAGGCTTTGAACAGGAATTGGTGCCTGTGCCTCACTGGATTCACACTGGGGGGATTTAGTCTGCTCCCCATGTCTTTTCTGCAGGGCTGCTGGCAGATCATAGAATCATAGGCAAAGCCAAGTCCATGTTCAGAATAAAATTTAAATAATAATAATATATATATAAGCTGCACCTATTAATGCAGTGTCAATTAAATCCGAACAACTGTAACCATCCTCCTCAAAAAGTGAAATTTTTTGGCTTTATCCAAGTAGGTCTTTAGGCACAGAGACCTAAATATGAGCCTTGGAGCGCAGTGTTATCCCAAGATTTTGTTATTGGATCAACACGGTTGTGTGGAGTCCAAGGCTGAGAACTCTTCACAGGAAGCAACTTGCATGACAGCCCTGCATGAAGCAATCTCCAGATCCGTATCACCCAGCCTTGCCAATGCTTGTGCATCTGCCATCCCTCATCCCAGAGGGGAGCGTGTGGTGTCGGGGAGGATGGTGTGTAACTTGGGCTGGACCAGGAGAACCTGCCATGTGTGTCTGTCTGTGTAAAGCTGGCTGGGGAGGTTTGACTCTGCCTATTAGGATTTTGCTGGTTGTCCTGAGATGGTTTGGACAAGGGAGTTTTGTTGCTGCAAGTCACTCTTGAATGCTTGTATTGCTTCAGAAGTGATTTCTAGCAAAGCGAGTGCCCCTTGCCCAGGACTGCCAGCTGATGGGCACTGAGGGAAGCTCTGTGCTCCAGCTCCACACCAGACTGAAATGGAGAGCTACTTTGTGTGTCATTTATGAAAACTGTCTTTTCTAGATAAAAGCAGTGGCTCCACACCGGCTGGAGATTACACTGAGCTCACTTGATTATCATCCTGAAGTCTCACAGGGCATTAAAAGACTGGTTTTGGCAACCCTTGCTCAGATTTTACCTCAGACCTGGGATTAGCTCTGCAGTCCTGCTGCTTTGCAAACACATTCTCCTTCAGCTGCAGTTAATACTGAGAGACACCTCCTGCTTGGAGAAGTGCCTCCTGCTTGCTGTGGGGTGGCATGCCAAGATCCTGTCCCCAGTCTCCTCTGAATCAATTAGGAAAAGCATAAAACAGGTCCCAGGACTTAGCTTGTTGTTTCAAAACAGAATGGATCTCCCTTTATCTCCAGCCCATTCTTCTCACTGGTGAGATAAACAATGCTTCTCTTGTTAATGGAGGGTGTATTAGGGCAAGAGTCAAGTTTATTCTGCTGGTCCATGGGGATCCTCTGAGGGTTGGAGAAGGCAGCTTACTGGCTTTTGGACTTGTTCTCTCACTTCATTGTGTTTCTGTGGGCGACTCCCTGGTGATAAATGAACTGCACTATCTGAAAAGAAGAACTAATCTTGCTAGGGTATTGTTTCAAATGTGCAAGAATATCGGTTCTAGTGTTGTCTTGAATACATTGTATTTTCAGAAGTGTGTTTGTCTTGATGTTTTTGCCTGACTTCTCTTTGTTGGGATGTGTTGCTTCTGAGCTGTGAGGAGTTATGATATTTCTCTCTTACTTCAACATATGCTTAGAGCTGATGTTGAAAGTTTTCCCTTGCAGAACATTTACTGCATATAAATTTGCTGTCCTGCTTTCCTGAGTGGTTCAGAACACAGCATTGGTACAGGCTTTAAGAAGACAGCTCTAATTAGGGAGAGATTTCTTTTATGGTGTTTATTTCTCACCAAGCCATTGATTTAGACAGAAGATACTAAGCTCCCATAATTACTTAGGATAAACACAGAGCTGTTAGGAGGCTGCTCTGAAATTCAGTTCTTTCCAGATGTGCAAAAAGTTGCTTGAATGTCACCTGCCTCAAAACACACACATTTGGGGGCAGTTTGGTGCTGAGACATCTCTTGTTCTCATTAATGCCAGTGCTAGTGAGGACCAGGCAGGGACTGCTCATGATATATTAGAAAAAAAAAAAAGGTTTGGAGAGGTTTTTAGAGGACTGGCTTAATATTCAAGAGATGAAGGATGCCTGCAGGTGAGCTCTGCCAAGTTCTGCTGGCACAGGTGGGAGCTGCCTGCCTCCTTCCCTCAGAAGTTGCTGCAGGTGGGGCAGTTTGGCTCTCCTGCCATCTCCTCCAGTGCCTCCCTCCACAGCCAGGCACTGTAAAGCAACAAGATCCCATTTGAAGGCAGGATGCCAGCCAGCCAAGTGCAGCAGAGGGGCTGAAACACAGCCCTCCTTCCAGCGCCGCTGGCAGGGTGGTAATTTCCTTCGTCGGGTGGGGTGCATTCCTGTGGGCAGAAATGTTTTATGTTTCCTTGCTCTGAATTGCCAGATTTGTCTGCAGATTGCTGTTCCCAGCCAGTTCCTGGGGTGCTGGTTGCAGAACCTCCTTACAGGCATTGCACGTACGACGAGCTGCTTTGGAAGTGCTTCCTGAGGGAAAGGCTGCTGCAGACACTGGGGCATGGCTTGCACTTCCATGCTGACCTTACCCAGGGATGGAAAATTCGGAGATCTGGGTAATTTAGCCCTTGGTCAGGATTTGCCATCAGCCTTGGAACCATCCCAGGTGTGCAGCCTTGGCACGTGCTGTGCCTGGAGCAGCAGTGTGTGGCCACACAGCTCCTGCACTCAGCTGCTCTCCAGGTTTTCACCTCTCCAGATTTTTTGCAAAATAACCCCCCAAAACTAGAAGAGAGCCCAAAAATGCATATTTTTTTAAACAAAATTCAGCAAGCTCACAGGAATATTGAGCCGAGGGAGCAGCTCTCTTGAGTGCCTCTCAGGGTGGGGGCTCTGCCAGCTCCTGCCTGCAATCCTGATGGGGCCGTTTTTCAGAGCCAGTTTGCTCCTGCTGTCAGGCCCGGATAAACTTGCATTTTATTCAAAACTGGATGCAAGATCAGCCAGGTAAAAAGCCAACAACTTCTTTTATCCGTGTGTCTCACCGTTTAGGCAGTCTTTGTGTGCTTTGGGTCAGCTTAGACCACAGTTACAGTTCTTTTTGTATGGGAAGGAGGGCGATGCCTTTTTTATTCAGTGTTCTCTAGTCTCTGGAAGAGGATCACAGTAGAAATGTAGGAGGTCTAAACTCCTGGGCTAGGAAAGCAGCAGCTGGGTGGTAGGAGGCTGGCTGCTGCACAGGGGTGCCTGAGTGATGAGGTGTGGTGAGAGCTGCACCTCTGCTTTTTCCAAAAAGACCCAGAAAACCAACCGTGTCCAGACCGTATTCTTCCCAAAGAGTCAGACAGGCAGCCCCTGTGATGCTCAGCAGGAGTTTTCAGGAGCCTTTAAGGATCTGGCAATGTACGTGGATGGGAAGGCTATTAAGAAAACATTAATTAGCTCAGGTGGACTTAATCACATGGTTAAGGGGAACATACATTGCAAAACTTCCACAAAAACATTTTAATTATTCCTAATTGTTCTTCCAGCCCTCAAAAACCAGTTCCAGATTCCCAGATTTTTTAAACTCTTTTCTCTTTAAATATGCATGTAGTTTAAGTAGGTCTGAAATTAGGAATTATTTAGGAACATGTCTCTGCAGGGTTAGGGAGTATTTGAAGGGAGCAGGGCATCTCTAGTGCAGTGACAGTTTCCTGAGTGTTGCCTTTTGACAACAAGTTAGAAAAACTTAGGGGAAGGAGTTTATAAGTTTTTTTTCTCCTTTGTATTGAGACTGTTTCTTCTTGTCTTTGTGAATCCAGGCATGTTAGGCAGAAACTTGTAACACTTTCATTGAAGATTATTTTAAAGTGCAGCTATATAAATATTATTAGTTCACAACTTATTCTGAAGATGCTCATTGAATCATCACCCTTTTTTTGAAGGACCTGACCTAAGAGGGTTTGTCAGAAGGAGCTGATTGCTAAGGAGCTTATATTGTTCTTAAGCAAGGTAGTTTAAGGACAGGGAGGGCACTTTTCAGTCTATAAAAGCAAAAATATGTCCTGGGTGCAGAATTACAAACCCTGCTCCCCCCATCTCTCGTGCTGAAGAACAGCAGAGGGGAGAGCTGGAGTTATCCCAGTCTTTGGGCAAGAAGGCAGATGTCTTTGTGCTGAATGTACCCAGCTGCAAATGCTTGGGGTGCCTGTCAGCTCCTTTTGGACTGGGATGGATCTCACAGGGTGGGGAGGAAATGGGGTAAAGCTCTACCCACATCCTGAGGCAATTCCATGCAGGTTTTCTTAAAAATGCAAAAGGGTGTTGCTTTTTTTTTCCTTCTTGGCACTGCACGATCATGGTGTTGGATTTGCACAGGCTCATGGAAGGGTCCACCCAGACCCTTGGAGAGCTGATATATCCCTCTGTTTGGGCAGGAGGTTGCTCCAGGTGGTGGAGCCGCTGCATTTTATCCTGCCAAACACGACCCTCGTCACCCATACTGCCCTTTGGACAGGTGACCCCTTCTCCCTTGGCCCTCGGGAATGCCGAGCGCGTCCGGAGGGGAAAAACCCAAAGGAAGTGATAAAGGAGAGCAGGGAGTCATCACCCATGATGATAAGAGGCAGTTCTTTTTGCAGAGGTCATGTTCGAAGCACGCCCATGGCTTTTATGAGCGTGGGAGCGGGCGGCGGGATCGACCAGGAACGCCGCGGTGATGCTTCTGGTTGAACCTGTTGCCTCTGGGTGTGAGTCAAGGGCAGTGGGGCTGGGACACGGCACCGAGCAGACCCCATGGCAGCCCCCACACGTCACCTTGGCCCTCACAAGGGCTTGGGGTGCTCCAAGGGGTGCAGCCCCTCGGTAGAAGCCTCCTGAGTGCTCTACTCCACTGAGTTTCCCCTTTATCGGGGGAAAGGGTGTGTGGGAGGCGTTGCAGCAGAGCTGGTGATGTCAGGCGTGTGTCAGCGGTGGGAGGCGAGGCTGCCAAAGCTGAGCAGCATGAGAGGGACGGAGGGAAGGCACAGCTCGGCTCTGCTCTGCTCATGTTGGCCCTGACACTGCCCGGCTGGGACGGGCATCCAGGATCGGGGCTGCGGGGAGGTGAGTGTGGGATGGGGGGAGCAGCTGGGGCTGTGCTGGGATCCCTCCCTGCCGGAGCACCCACGGACACTATTGCTCAACGTCCTGATGATTCTTCTTGGGCTGTTTCCTTTTGTGTCTTTTTAAAGTGTATTTATTTAAAAGTTCAATGCCAAGTTATAAAGAGGCACTTCCGAGAGCAGTGTGGTTGGGCAGGGTGGCTATAAGACAAACTTAAGCAGCAAACTTTCAATGTCTTCTAGAAAATGGTTTATTAATTTAAGTAAACTACATTTCCACTTGCTTCGCTTTTCTTATAGCACATTCCAATACTCAGTTGTAGTCCCAGGAAGGAAAGCTTTAATTAAACAGAGGGAAGGGCTGCTGAAAGCGCTACTTTTTCCCCCAAACACACACTCTGAGTTATGTTCCATTGTGTTAAGAATGTTTCAGATGCAGCACAGTGGAACACGTCATTTTTTACAAAACTTGAAGTGCTTCTGTAGTGGGAGGGAGCACAGCAAGTCAGTATTTGGCAGAGGTCAGTGGGAATGTTGTGTGTCCTGGGGGATTCTGGTGTGGTGGCTGCACCCTTAGAGGCTTTGGAGAAACTCCAGTGGGGATGGGGGGAGTCGCTGTGAGGGCCTGGGTCCCTTGGCTGGATCGCTGGTGTTGGAGGCTGATTTGTCACTGGATGCTGTCTCTGCCTGCCCAGCCTGCATGGAAATACCTCCGGAACCTCTGTGTGGGCTGTGGCTCTGGAAAGTAGCTGGGTGTAAACCATAGCGTGCTGCTGCACCTGAGCACCCCATCATCTTTGGGGACATCCCTGGGGACACCTATACAGACCCTGTGTCTACACAGGCACTGCTGGACAGGGGGCAGGAGGTGGTGCTGCCAAAACCTGCACTGAGGGGCCAGGGAGCAGCTCAGCCAAGGCTGGGCTGGGAAGATGCAGCCCCTGATGGATCATCCCCAGAAGGGTGGCTGGTGCTGGTGCCAAGGGAGAGCAGATTCATATGAAATTCTGATCTCATGGGGGCAGCTGCCAAGCCCTGACTGACTTTGATCTCTTCTCCCAGCTGGTACTTTGCAGGAAATATGTGGTTTTCTAACAGAAGTATGTGGTGGGGGGTGGCTTCCTCCTGTGGCTGCCCTCCCTCTGTGTATGCTGGTCCCCTACTCCAGAATGTCATGCTGCATCTCTCACACAGTGTCTTCAGAGGAGGGAGGTCTTGCTTTTCCCAAGCTACTGCCTTTCCCTGGGGATGTTCTGACTGAAGGAAGCAGACCATAGGTGTCTATGCAATTACTTTTGTGAAGAGATTTTTGCTTTTAATCAGAGACAAAAGGACTTTACCTGCCTTTGTAAGATTTCTGGGAACTTCTAGGAGTTAAATTAAATGTAGTATTGATGGAAATGGGTGTTGTCACTGGCAAAATCCCCAATTTGCAATGCATTGTCTGTGAGAGTATGAAATTACTTGAGGGGCATCCTACATATTTTTATTTATGTACTTCTTTTAATTGACGCTATGAATGTTTTTGTTGCTCAGTCCATGCCATAACTGAGGATACACAGGAACTGTAATTTGCTGAGATTATATCACCTTGGGGAGAGAGGTCTGGTGACCCTTTAGTGACAGTGTTCTGCTTCTCTCTCCCAATTCTCCTAGCTATTTCAATGGAAACAACTGGAAAATCTCTATTTTCGTGAGAAGAAATTTGCTGTGGAAGTGCACGATCCCCGCAGGTAAGGCTGGAGGAGGCAGCTGTGCCAGCAGGATGAAATCTTTACCCAGAGTGGGGATTAATCATCTAGTGTCAGTGGATGGGGTGGGAGGTGCCTCTGAGTTCAGCACAGACACGAGTTTGCTTTGGGACGGATCCTGATCCTGCATTTGGCAGGGGTTGGATCCGGGCTGTGGGTGAAGGGCAGTGCTGGGATGTTGCAGAGGGAAGGTACCATCATAATGGGCAGCCTGGAGGGGCTGTTGATGTGTTACAGCTCTGGGTGTCCTCTCAGCTTGCCTGTGGTGTCCACTGAGGGAGTTTGGGGAGCAGAGAGGAGACTGTTTGTCATGGCTAAATTTGCGGCAGCACTGGCTGATGGGGAGGAAGAAATCTGAGTTTTTGCATCTCCAAAGGCTGAGCCTTGCCTGGTTAAGAAAGAGGCATTTGGGACTTTGAAGACCTGTCTTGAAATTGTGTTTGTTTTCCCCTCCTCAGAATTTCAGTGTCCAGAAGGACCTTTGGTCAGAGTGGACTGGTAGTGCAGACCTGGTATGCAAACACCTCCCTGATCAAGTCCATCTGGGTGATGGCAATCAGTCAACACCAGTTTTACTTGGACAGAAAGCAAAGCAAAGTAAGTTATAAGGCATTTTACTGCAAACATGTTTCAACACCTCTCCTGTATATACTTTGGTGTATGTTTTTTCATGGATGAACTCCTCTTCAGAGGAAAACTACAAATCGTTTCTGTCAGCTTTTTGAGCAGTCTGTTAGTGACAGTATTGCTGTTCAATCCATTTTAGCCTCCTGCAATTAAGGGCTATGGAAGTATAATTACAGAAGAGGGAATTCCCAGGTCTCAGTGTTTAATCTGCCTTTCCTTTTGTCTCCTTCTTGTGTTTGTTTTGAACACAGCGCAAACAACAGAGATTTTTGAGCTGGGAGATTGGTTCAGGTTTTGGGACAGAGGGGAGAGGCATGACAGGACTGATGCTGTTGCTTTAGCCCTTAATTTTGTGGTAGATGAGGTGTGAAATGTCATCTTCTGTGATCGGGTGTTGTGAAGTTAATTAGAGGTAACTTAATGAGGCTGCATTTTTTTTTAACTCCTTCAGGCAAAAATTCCTTCAGCCAGAAGTTTGGATGATATCGCCATGGATCTGACAGAGATGGGAACACCAAAAGTTTCAAAGCTGGTGACTTTGGAAGCCAAGAACCAGCTTATCATGGCCAGCAATGGCAGTTTGATCTCCTCAGGTAATACTGTGTGTAAATGTGAGGTAGCCAAGTACAACGGGGCTTGAGTGTGTTAAAAGGGAAATGAGACTAGCTAGATGATAAAAATGGCTTTTCCCTGGAAATCTTCTGATCCAGGCTCTCAAGATTCAGAGGTCAGTGAAGAACAAAAGAAGGAGAAAATTATGGAACTAAAGAAGAAAGAAAAACTCCTTCAGGAAAAGCTGCTTCAGAAAGTTGAGGAGCTGAAGAAAATCTGCCTGCGAGAGGCGGTGAGAACTACACCTTACACTGGGGTTGGGTGGGTGGGAGCCCTTCTGTCCCTCTGGCCTCACCTGGACCCTCTCTGCTCCCCAGGAGCTGACAGGCAAGATGCCCAAGGAGTATCCTCTGAGTGCTGGAGAGGAACCTCCCCAGGTCAGAAGGCGTGTTGGCACAGCCTTCAAGCTGGATGACAACCTGCTCCCCAGTGAAGAGGTGAGCGCGGCACTTTGTTTTCTCAGCAGGGGTGGGGTGGCCAGACCAGTGGCCAAAGCCACTTGTAAATAATCCAGCTCTTCCCTGGGTGTTTAAGAGGAGGCAGCTGGGACATTTGCTTGCATACAGTAGGAAATTCAGATGAGTACTGCCCTTCTTTTGCCTTTGAAATGACCAGGAAATTGGCTGTTTGAAAAGGCATTCAATTCCCCCAAGCTGAACCTCTGATTTGTCCATGGTACATGAATTTTAATGGACGTTTTGCTGCTAATTAGAGAAGAGCAGGTGCATAATGCCATTTGGCAGCCCTTGGCTCTGAGCATTTCTGGAGCATTGACTTGCGTCGTGTTGGGACTGTGTTTGAACCCAGAATGTGGCAGGGGTGTGTGCACTGTCCCCCTTGCAAAATCATCTGTCTGTGAGCATAGTTGTGTGACAGGTGACAGAAGGAGGAGTTTTATCTCTGGCTTAATGCAGGTTCCACCTAAGTAAAACCTCTTGTGTATTGCTCAAGAAGCTAAAATGAACTTTGCTGGCAGAGACTGACTTGAGCGATATGGTAATTCAGATATTTGCAGTTTCTGGACACACATCATTCCCCCTCATTCCTTGTGAGATTTGTTAACAAGCTGTATCATCCAGGCAGTAAGGAGATGTTTGGCACTTGGTGTCTTTCACCAGAAACTCGCTGCCCTGGCTGGCAGGGCTGGTGTATTCCATGTTTGCAGCAAAGTGATTTTATGTGACTACTTAAATGCTATTAAACCAGAATCCTGCTGACCAGATTTAATAACGTGTTGCTTAGCACTTCTTCAGTTGCCTTTCATCTGAGCTTCTCAAAGTAGTTTACAAACAATTAATTAAAACCTCTAACTCCATGTTACGTAGGTATGGTGATACCAATTTTCATTTTTATTTTCTCCAAAGTAGAGAGAGATTTTGAACAGATGTTTTTAGGGTTGGACTCGTAGCAGGAGGTTTAGCAGCCTAAACCTGAATTTAGCTGTCTGTGTTATGTCACCTAGACTTGAGAACTGTGGACCTTGCCCAAGAGATCTCATAATCTTACACTAGTCATAAAAATAAGATCTAAGAGTTTCATGACCTGGGATTGTCTTGTGTATAAACTTCGGTATTTTTGTATTTTGTGCTCAAGATTTCACTTCATTACCACAAAAATAGATGTTCTACAGAATAACCTTCAAGGATAATTTCTATCTGGAGTACAAGCAAATAACTCATCTCATGAATTTGCAGGATCCTACTTTGCAGGACTTGGAGAGCAATTTTGTCATACACCAAAAGCTGGTGGAAGCTGCAAAGAAACTTGCCAGCGAGCCAGACCTCTGCAAAAATGTGAAGAAGAAAAGAAAGCAAGAGTATGCTGATGCTGTAAAAAAGCTGCAAGAGATAGAAAATTCCATAAATGAGTATAGAATCAAGTGTGGCAAAAAACCAACCCAGAAGTCAACTCTTGCTCTACCAGGTGAGCAGAAGAATTTCCCGTGCTCTGATAAAAACAGAAGGTTGGGGGGAAATAATTTGTCTTACTTAGAAGTCTTGTTTACATATTCTCTATATGGTTTTTATCTTCTCCAAGGCAGATAGATAAGAAAGAAAAAGTTGCAGTTGCTGCAGCTGATATGCTCAGTGCACTGGTACAGGCTGGGGGCAGAGCAAGCTGCAGTTTTAGGAACAAGTGCAGACAAGTTTGAGCACCAGATATGGACTGAAGGTGCTGTACACAAAAAGGCTGGCAGGATCAGCCTGGAGGAATCTTTTCTGGTGCCTCAATACACCTCCTGGTGTGCTGAGTGCAGTTGTACATCTGAGCTGCCACATGCAGGATCTCTCTGCCTTCCCTCTCACAGCACTCCTGTTCTAGCAAAGATAGAGCAGGTGAGTTTTTCTACAGGGTCCAGGAAATCAGGATCAAAGACATTTCTTGATTCAAAATTGCTGATTTCCAGGAAGACATAAGTGAAGTTCAGGAATTTATGAATGCAAATAGTAGCAAACAGATTTTTTGCTAAATCCTTTTGCTAGTGATGAGCACAGCGAAAGCAGATACCCTTGGCTCCTCCATTCTGAAAATGTGATTTTCCCAAGGAAAGTGAGATTCTTGCTGCTTTATAGGATAATGTGTGGAAACCTACTAGTATCTTCAGTGGCTCTTCTAGTCTCTATATATAAAGAATTTCAGGTCATGTTTTACTTCTCCCCTTCATGGAAAATAGATAGGGGTAATTTTTAATGTTGAATTGATTTATTTTTTCCCTCCTTTGTCCCAGAGGAAATGCTGTTTTGTGAGATTAGCAGGGTTTTTCCTGGCGATTATGAGGTGGGAAAGAAAATGCAAGATTTTTCTGCTGTTTGTATTTGTGTCTTCTTACTGACCCTGGAGACTTGACCTGTTGCCCACGTGTGTTTTCCCTGGAAGAGACCCTTCTCCTGTGCCCAGCCAGGTGTCTTGGGGAAACTTTTGCCATGTCCCATTCCTGCTGAGGGCTTGGTTTGGATGCTTACCCATCACACACCTCGGCAGCACTGGGCTGTCCATCATCACAAGGTGCTTGCTCTGAAAGGCTGATGATGGCTCTTTAATGTGGCTCAGCTAGTTCCTGATTGACAGAGAGGAAGGAAACATCTGTTTTTCCAGTCTCTTGCTCGCTAGTCTGGATACTCATTGTGAAAGATCCTGTATTACCTGGGACAGGTGGTGTGTGGTAACAACCAGGAAGGCCAGTGAGCAGCGAGAGTGCAGTGGGACAGCATCCATCCAGGCTGCTGTTGTTTTTACTGGCAGCTTTTTGTCCTCTTGTGTAAACTGGCAACCTGGGAGTTGGTCCTTATGCACTAAGCCCATCATTTAATATATGACATCCTTTGTTTGCTGTGGGACCAGAGTCTGTGTCCTGAAGGGTCTCCCAGGAGTTAGGGACTGCAAGACCATGAATACTTAGCCAGCAATAAGCAGCTGCATTCCCTCCCAGTTCCAGGCTCTTGCACTGCAGTGTGTATTTGTTTACCTGAAGCAGAGCTGTCGGATGCTTCAATAATTGATTTTATGTGTAACCTTGTCACCATCACCAACAGTATTCTTGGGCTCAAGGTACAGCTTTCAGAAGGCTGAGCAGTGATGAGTCACTTGCATCTGTGAGTTTGGGGAATGACTCGTTAGAAATAATGTTACACTGATATATGGAATCAAACTGTAGCTGTTTTCATCCTAGCCCCAAGGGATAGGAAGTGAAGGAAATATTGGACTGCTCCCCATATTCCACTTTCTCTTTCCTTTACTTCCTCTACAGCCCAGAGTTTCTTCCAATTTTGCAAGAAATTGCACAGATTTGGGATTTAAATTCAGATATGTCATCACTGCAGACCCCACCTGAATTGAGCAATGTAGCTTTAGGCTTTAACTTTTCTCTTTTCTGAGGTAGGTTTTTCTTCCCTCCCTGCACTAGGCCCAGTTCCATCTTTACCACCCCATGGTCAAATCCATATGAATCAGCTCCCCTAAATCTTTTCCCAGTGTCAGGTTGCAAAGAGAGCTGTAGCCCATCCTCAATGGTCTGACAAGTCCCTCCAGGGCAGGGGCCAGCCCTGATTTTTGCTGTCCTTGAACAGCTGCTCTGTTTACCAAACTGTTGTAACCAGACCTTTCCTCCCAGCAAATTGTGAGAGCCAGAGAGCAGCATCCATTGCCTGTGCTGCTGGTGGCTGTTGGGACAACCAGCTGTCACACATGGAGTGGATGCCACTGTCATCTTTTGTTGCTTCCTCATGGAGACCTTTTATCCCACCAGTGCTGAATCTGGCCAGAAACAGCCCAGAAACAGATTCTTCTGTAGGTTAATTATCTCTAGTATAGCCTAATTTCTTTGCTGCTGCTGGTCTGCTCCAAACCTTAGGAAGGCATGACAGGCTGTGTCTCAGTGAGGTGCAGTGTGTAGTATGAAGGTGACAGGGCAGGCGGGTGCATTGCAAAATGCTTTGAATAAATAATAAAATGTAAAAGAAAAAAAGAAATTTGTATGTCCATGCAACAGTTCATGCTTTCTGTGTTGCCAAAACATGATGGAAATCAGTGGAATTATTCTGGATTGATATTAATTTAATTGAAACAGAATCTGCTGATGAAGCATTCAAAAATGAATGCCAAATTTCAAAAGGCTTTTTATACCTACCTGGTGGGATTTCAGGTGTACCTGGAGGAGATTAGATGCTAACAGCCAAGATCTACATGTCTGTGTAGGTTTCTGACTGCTATTGAAGCACCAAAACACCCTGTGAGATCTGTTGGAAGTTGGGTGGAAAACACCTTTGTAAATCTTGGCCTGATTCCTGCTGCAGATAAAAAAAACCTCCTTTGATAATTCCCTGGGTCTCTTCCTGAGCTGCAGCAAAGACAAAGTGATGACATGAAACAGGACTGTTCAGTCTGTAGGGTCCAAAACATACGATTGCAGTGTTACAAATAGTAGTTGGCTCTGAAACTGTAGAAGATAAATTGTATTTTGAAATTGATGTTGGGTCTCCTATGCTTAAAGTGTTTGTTTTCCTTCACAGATGATATAATTCCATCTGAGAGCAGCTCCCTGTCTGACACAACCACCTATGATGATGGTATGATGCTTATCCTTTTCTTCCTATGGAGTGTGTTTGTTCAGAGACATTCCTTTGACTTAACATCCTTTAGCAGTTTGCCATCACTGGAAGTATTCAAGGCCAGGTTAGATGGGGTTTGGAGTGACCTGGTCTAGTGGAAAGTGTCACTGCCTGTGGCAGGGGTTTGGAGCTAGATGATCTTTAAGGTCCCTTCCAACCTAAACCATTCTATGATTTGATGATATTTGTGCCTTTCAATGATAAATTACTTTGTAGCAGAACAAAAACCAGTTTATCAGGAGTTTCTTTCCTCTGAATGGGTTAGTTCTTGAAAGTTTCTGCACTGTAAGCTGATCTGAGTCATCTTTAGGGAAGGCAGTTGCTTTTAACATCACCAACCTGCAAGCTGAGGGCACTATGGATGTCAAATACCAGATCCTTAGGACATGGCCAGAGCTGGATGAGAGGCTGAAGGACTTAGGAGCTTGGAAGATTAGCCCAGCCCTTCTGTCCTCACAGCTCATATAAAACTTACAGAAAAGTAGAATAGTCACAGATATATTAACGCTCTGTTTACGTTTATCTGTTCCCTGGTGAGCTTGCACCTTGCATGGGTTGGTGTTTGCTCAGCTTACTCATTTCACACATACACCCACAGACACACACTCACACCCTGTTCCACAAGGTGGAAAGGTCTTGGCTTGCCTCTCCCTTAAACTAGGTAATCATCATCTGGGGACAAACATTATCTAAATTATTACTCACTTTTCAGTTCGGGTCTGATTCTGATCTCATTTTGTCCCAGTTTTAGACCGGTACAACGCATCTGGTGCTCTAAAATGGAGTTACACCTGATTCCTGCTGGTACAAGTAGAAGTAGAGGCAGACTTATGAACATATTCTCTGTGATGCTTGTCCTGCATTTATATATATTAGTACGAGTTTCCTGTTGGCTCTGTTGGAGCCTGAGTTGTGCCCTGAGCAAAGTGAGAACAAGGATCAAACCAGCATCTTCCCAATTGCCTTCAGCCAAATGTGTCTGTCAGTTGTCTTTGCTCATTCCCTCGCTTTTGAAGTCAGTCCCTTTTAGGTTGTATTTCAAAACTTAATTCTTAAAATGTCATTTTCAAGTAAGAGCTGGAAGGTGAGGGACAAGAACTGGTCTTTGCAGAGGCTGAGCTTGCGTGCTTGGCCCAGGAAAGGATTGCTCTGCAAACAGATGTTTTCCCAAGGAAGTTCCATTTTGTGATCTGGCACAGCCCCAGTCTGGTGTAATCTCCATAGGAGCTGGTGGTGCTGGGATATGCAGGAGCCTCCAATGTGTGGAGGAGAGCTTAGTGCAGGCAGGAGAGCCTTTCTAGATCCACAGCTTCTGTCGTTGTCTCTACTGCAAAGTGCCTCTCCCTAGGGGCCACAGATTTGTATGTAGGTCAAAAATAACAAGGATTTTGCTAACAAATTACATATTCCTTTCTGGCAGTCAATGAATCGCTTCCTGTGGCAGCACAGAGACCCAGCTCTGCACAGCTTTCCCCAAGACTTCCTCCGCCAAAGTCCCTCGGGGTGGAGAGAATTCATCTCAGAAAGTCATCCATAAACGAGCAGCTCTTGGAAACCAGACACTCCAGGTAGGCATGTCTTGCTGCCTGTGTGCCAGCCACTGTGGGCACTCCAGCAGAGCCCACACTCTCCTGGGATTACAGGATTTGCTGTTGGGGGCTCAATTTCCTGTTTAGCAATGAAAGTGTGTACAAGTAGCTGTCATGGTCTTTAAAACTGAAGAGTACTGTAGTTTTTCTGAAGAGGTTCAAACTGGGTGAGAAATGTAATAGCAAGGGCTGTATTTAAGGAGTTGTTCTTTCCCACTGGTACTCTAACCCTTTGTCTACATTTCTGGGGTTTGTTTTCAGTGTTAATTAAGCAACCTGTGGTTTTCCTAATGTTGGTGCTTAAGATAACACCAAACCCTACCCAGCCCTCCTGATGGTATCAGTGTTTCAGCAGGTACATTGTCAAAGCAGACATAATTCAGGATGGGCAGTTCTCCATGTGCACGTGGAGTTACCAAGTTCAACCAGCTTCCATCATTAATGCCAGCTGTATGTATCCATGGCATTTGGGCACTTTCTGAGCTACAACAACAGCTCCATGGAGCACACTGATAGCAGTAGCTCTGCAGATGATTGTGTGATTGTGCCCTACGAGTCTGATCTGGTGCCAGCTCTTTTCAGTGTAAATATTCCCACTGATCCTGATATTTTTTGGACTGTATCTTGTGTGAACAGCCTGTTGAAAGCATGCTTAAAAATTTTGACAAGTTTTGAGCAGTATCATGTCCTTGCTTTTTTCTCACCTGCCCCTCAAGATAAGCAGAGCATTCCTTCATGTGAAGTTCCAAAGTTGAATTATAACCATATCTAACCGTTTAGTTATGACATGCTTCATTTCAAAACCTGATTTCTTTCTTTCTCTGTTCCCTGCTCTGTCTCTTCTCCTTCATGCTTTTTCCTTTTGTCAGCAGCTTTTCCTGCCAGTCATCCTGTGAAGACCTCCCTTGAACCACAAGAAAGGGTTGAATTTTTCTTCCTATTTAACTTGTTTTTTACCTGGAGAAGCACATCTAGTTTTCCCTCCCCTGTTTGTTCTGCCCTTTATTGTTTTTTTATCTTAACGACTTTAGACACTCATACTTGGTGTGGTGCAACTTGTGTTGACCCTGAATGGGACTGTGTCATGTGTTCCAGGGATGTTCTCTCGACTCACAGCAGCCCTTACAGGACACTGGACCGGCCGCCCCAGCCCCACGGTGGGAGGAGCATGCCCACAACCCCTGTGCTCACACGCAATGCCTACAGCAGCAGCCACTTACAGTAAGGCACCTTTGCTTTAAGTGCCATGTCTGTCTTAGGCAGCAGGAGAATAAAAGCTGATGGTGGTAGGAGTGTGGAGGGTCCTATGCCATAAAGCTTTCCCTACAGCAGGGTCAGGCTCTCGAAACATCAATTAATGCCATTACTATGGGAAGAGAGCTGCAGCGTGAGCTCACTTGTGTTATTAGACAGCTGAGAATCCACGCAAGGGAAGGAGACAGATTCTGTGAATCTTATAATGTTATCAAGATCACAGGGTTGGTTTGGTTGGGGTAATGCAGCCTTGAGAGACAGAACCACAGGATACCCACCTTTCCATGTTCTTCTCCTAGGTTGTTACTTGTGTAGGCTTTACCTGCTTAAAAACAGAGGGAGCCCTCCTGTAAATCATTACCAAATGTGTGTTTGTGACCTTTGCTGTGTGTACCCCTGTCACAGATTAACCTTGCTCACCGTGACAGATGATTATATGAGGGGTCTCCCACTGTTGCAGCAAATACGAAGTTCAGCCAAACTGAGTTTCTAGTGATGCAGATGGTGTGTGAGGAAAGATAAGGCTGGATTTGTGTTGTGCTTGGATCAGGGAGGCAGCTGACATGTCCATGCATACTCTCTCCAGCTCTGTGTGTATGTTTGTGTGTGACTGCCTTTAGCCGACCAACATCTGTGTTGTTTCAGGCCAGATGTTTCCCCACACCACTGCCGGCAGCGCAGTGGAAGTCTGGAATCCCAAACCCACCTGCTTTCCGAGACTCCTGCTGAAAAGTCAACCTTCACCCTCTCCAAGTCGCAGCGAAGCAGCAGCACAGAGATCCTCGATGATGGATCATCCTACACGAGCCAGTCGAGTGCAGAGTATTACTGTGTGACACCCACTCCCAACCCATACTACACTACTCAGACACTCGACAACAGGACCAGGGGTCGAAGACGGTCAAAGAAACATAACATTTCGGCTGCAAGTTCAGGCAGTATGCCAAACCTCGCCCACAAGGATGTCCGCAATGGGGTCTACCATAAAAGTCAGGAGCAGCCTTCCTCTCATTACTATATTTCTGGATATTCCCCATACACTGAGCCTGATGTTTATTACAATGGAGGATATGTTTATGAGAGTGACACAGAGGGGCAGTACAGTGTCAATCCCTCCTATCGCTCCTCGGCACATTACGGATATGAGCGTTACAGGGAATTCAGGTCCTACCACGAGGACGAGGTGGACAGAGTCCCACACAACCCGTACGCGACCCTCAGGCTTCCCAGGAAGCAGGTTGCTAAAACGGAGCACATAACCAAAAACATTCACAAGGCCTTAGTAGCAGAGCATCTCCGTGGGTGGTACCAGCGTGCCTCCAGCCAGAAGGAACAGGGTCACAGCCTGCAGGCAGGCTTTGAGTCTGACAGAGGATCTCAGAGGAGTTTGGGCTTTGCTGGCCTGCAGACGCCGTGCTCTCCGAGCAGTCGGGTGTCATCCTTCTCTTCAGGTAATGTGTCTGATTTCATCTATGCTGAGTGTTTCTGTAAGTCCCTGCTGGGCATTCATTTCTGCCCACCTTTACTCCCTCAATAGAATCAGCCAGGCTAGAACTCTGTCCTGAAAGGTGGATAAGGAACTGAACAAGACCTTGTTGTTCTGTTCTTGGCAAGAAAGTCTTAAGTGTTACCTTCTCCTTAGGGTAAAACTGCCTTTTTCTCTTTTGTAAGGGCAGTAGTCTAGGGAAGCACAGAGGGCCATTTGGGTTTCAAACAGGTGTGTTTACCAACACAGAAGTGTTTACAGAAGCAATGTGCAAAACTTTGTGCCCTGTAAATGCAGTGGCTGTGATGACTTCCAAAACACAGTCCATGAACATCACTGAATGGGTCAGAAAGTCTTTTTAAAGAGAATCCCTAGCTCCAGAACACCACTTTTATGTTGCTTTCCTCCCTAGAGGGCTTGTAAATCATATTTTGTGTTTGCATCATCTGCCTGTGTGTCCTGCAAAAACTACTGGGAAATTGCTGGTGAGAATTGTCTCATTTGCCTCAGCTGATTTTACTGGAGAAAAAACTAATTTGTTGTAATTATTTTTTAATTCCAGCATCTTCTGCTAACACTGCTGGGAACTGGCGAAACCCAGTTGCACTGGGACTTTCAGACTACGATACATTGTCTCATTCCTCTTATGCCAGCTGTTATGGGAATGTTTATGGCAACCTTCCTTTGCAGAGCAGGTGAGTAGAGTTTATCTGGGTTTTCTGCCCTTCCTCCTGCATTTCACAGGCTCTTAAAACTTCTGAGAAAATCAGCTTGATTTCAAAGAGCCAGGATGAAGAGTACTTATAAAACTGATGTCTTGAGAGTAGGTTTCCAGCTGTACCACCACTCACTGTACTGCTGACTCTCAAGGAAAGGGGGAGCAGTCATTATTCAGGGTGATCTCATTGGTTGCACAGCCTTTTTCTCTGGCTGGTGCTGGACCATCAAAGATCTTGCACTCCCTGGTGGCTGTGATGCTCTGAGCAGTATCATGGGCAGGACAGCCACTGAGATCAGTCCCTCTCACTCCCCTTGTTGGGGGGTCTCTCCTGCACCCCATCAACAGCTTGGCAGGACACGATCCTGTTGGGTTTCTGAAGCTGCAGGGCTTATGCTGATGAACTTTTGGGGGAAAAAAAGGAAAGGAAACACCTCCTTCAGCCTTTTCTCTTAGTGCTGGCATTCAAAGGTAGTACCACCTATGGCAAGTGCATCTCCCATGGCAGAGCTGGACTCAGGAACAGGGGGAATGTGCTGCTGCTTGCAGAGACCCCCTGCTCAGGGGGGTTTCCCAAAGGCTGCAGGGAGCACAAGGTCTGTGAAGTCCTTACAGGAATTCCTGCAACTCTCTTGCTGTTTCTTCTTGGCATTTCCAGTCTATCCCCCCCCACTATAGTAGGCTGGCTGTCAGCCGTGAGGACAGAGAGCTCCTGCCCTGGGGAGTGACTCTGCCCCCACAAATGCCATCACATTGAAATGCACTTTACACAGAGTGTAGCCAGCCGTAGTAAGAACACCACCCCCACGTGTGCCTCCTGCTTTGTGGGTTGCAGTTTGTGCTGGCTGCCAGACTGACTTGTGTGAAAATGCTGAATTTTTAATTTTGTTTGTTTTAAAATAAATGAAAGTGTAAGAGAATATATGAAAGCTGCTGCTAGATCCTTTTTTTCCTAAGCTAAATGCCATGGGCTGTTTTATTGCCGTGATTTTAAATATCTACAGCAACAGTGTTTAAAAATACAGTTTCTACTAATTTCTTAATTTCCTGTAATTGAGGTTTGAAAATTTGGCTTATACTGGCAGCTTTATCTAAATGAAGTTTATTAGCTATTAATTTCCTGTATTCTGAATCGCTTGTCTGATTATCTGTTTTCTGCTTTAATGTGATCATGGCAAACAAACAATCAATATGCTCAGCAGTCCTGACAGTGCTCATCCAGGCTGGATGGAGCTTGGAACAACCTATCTAGTGGAAGGTGTCCCTGCCCAGGGCAGGGGGCTTGGAATGAGATGATCTTTAAGGTCCCTTCAACCTGAAGCCACTCAGTGATACCACGACAGTTTTGATCAGCTGAGGTGCCTGTTGCACACAATTTTCCTAATTACAGCACAAAACCTGGATTTGTCTTTAAACCCAAATTACAGAGGAGTGAACTCAAAATAACCAGCACTGCTTTAAGCCTAAGGGAAGTGCATGAATTTGGGTATCTGGGAACGACCCTCAGCTGACCCTTGTGCCGTGTCTCTCTTACAGAACATACACAGAGCCGAGCCAGTTGGGTGGTGACGATGAGGACCAGTTGGAAGAGGACTTGCCCAGCAACGAGCAGAGGTTGTTCTGGCATGAGGACTCCAAGCCTGGGACGCTCGTGTAGCCCACCTGTGGCCCCACATTCCTACCCCTGCGTGCCTTGCACAAAACGCTGGGACTCCGAGGCGGGTCTCGGGTGGAACTTCCAAACTGAACAAAGAGAGGAAGCAGGCTGTTTTGCTGG
Source organism: Campylorhamphus procurvoides (assembly GCA_013396655.1). Lineage (NCBI taxonomy): Eukaryota > Metazoa > Chordata > Aves > Passeriformes > Dendrocolaptidae > Campylorhamphus > Campylorhamphus procurvoides. The sequence goes on along the minus strand of WBMV01003161.1, from coordinate 4,217,947 downwards.
GAAAGATTAAAATCAGCATCAAGAGGGACTGTAGCAAACTGACAAAGTCTTACCACGAATGGCGTTTCTTTGTGAATCCGGATGGCCCACGGGACCCAGGGCAAGCCACAGTTCATCTACGACTAGATGCAGCACTTGGTTGAAGTATTTATATTTAGCAAGCACTTTTTTGGAAGATTGGAAGGTGTTGAAGGCAAAACCTCAGAGGAAAAAAGAAAATGTGAAAAGGATACTCTTATGGAAAACCGGGAATTCTTGGAGCACAATTCTGATGTCTGAAAGAAGAAGAAAATGAAAATTTATTCTGCCATGGCTTATGATGACCTGGAAGGACTTTCATAGGCTTATGAAGGATAGATAACTGTGTGTGTGAGTGAGGCAAAGGGTGACTGAATCAGTACTGGAACATTACTTGAAGGAAGGCTGGGGTTTTTTTGTTATGGAGGTTTGAATGAGTTTATCCAGTTTTTAGGGTGTTGTGAAGAGTGTTTGTTCGCACCACAAGCAAGTTCTGGAAAGAAAACTTGCTGACACAATGTCGTGTAAAACTATAGGCGGTTGTGGATTTTGGAAACAGAAGCAGTCAACTTTGAACTCTTTTCCATGGTAAAGCATAGTTAATAACAACCCATTTAATGACTTTTCCATGGTACAACTGTGTGGAGGAGTAGGCAGATTTTCACAGTGGCTGCATGGTGAGCCCTGTTCATCGGGTGGGAATTCCATGTTGCTCTGCCACAGTGGATGGAGGGTCCACAGTGGGGAGCTCCAGCGATCACACAGGGAACAATTTGGTAGTAATGGCCAGTATTTTAAGGTGGATGCAAACATAAACAGCCAAGTGGGTGCCTTAAAATGAGGGGCATTAGGATTGTACCACGAGTCATCTGAACTGCCAGGTGCGTTGCAAAGTCACTGAGTGACAGAACAGCGTTTCCACGAAACCATTTGTGTAGGAACAAAACCCACATGACTGCAGTCTTGGTTGAAGAGGGCTAAACCTACCTCACGTCATCCATCTGTAGGAACAAATTGGCATGGGTTATCCTGCAAGATTCCCAACATCTTGTCTTCATAGGGTAAAATCTCTCTCGTTTCTCAGCTGTTCTGTGCTTCAGGATTCCAGAAATGGTGCTCTTTTGTTCTTTTATACAAAGGATTAGTTACTCTTTGTTCATATTGTGAATAGAAAAGTTTCTGATAAACTTTTTTGACGTTTTTTACCAATATTCCAGAGCATGTAATATATACAGAAGGACACACTTGTTAAGCTGGTACTTAGTCGTTTGTATTATTAGAGTTGCAATTTGGAATTAAACGAACAAAAACGAAATAAAAAATAACTTATTTCCTTGGGTTTGCATATTTGTATAGCCTTCTAGAAATGCGAAAGCTCTTTTTGCTTATTCTTTTACTACTTCTGAATTTTTTAGACCTATTATTTTGTATAGGTCAATAAACTACAAAGTGTGCTACCAAAACCACTTCAGCATTCCTCCTGTTTCTCCTCGAGTGCTCGGAAAACTGCAGTGTGTGTTATTTCAGGGCCTTCAGTAAGTCACCATGGTCTGCTTCCTTTTGGTGGTGTTAGGTTGGGTGCAGAGGCTCAGTGGCATTGTCTGGGGGAAGCTTTTCCCAGGGCAGTTCAGAGACTCCCAAAACACATCCCTAAGTCAGAATTTCTGCCTCTGCATCAGCTTCCCTGAGGGAGCTGAGCTGGGTTCCCTCAGCATCCCCACGGGAGGGTTGATATCCCTGGACCTGCTGCCCAGCCCCAGCCTGGCAGTGATAAATAGGCAGAGGTGGCCTCATGTTGTTGAAAATACTTCTTGCTTGTCTGGCCTTGCACCTAAAAATTGCCACAGCCTTTCCCATTTGGAACATGGCTCTCGGGGTTGTGTTGCTCGTCTGCTGGGTCCTCTTGAATTTATACCCTCCTTTCAGTGAGAATGACTTGGTTTCTAGATGTACCACTGGTTCTGCACCCTGGTCACTCAGCAGTTGGGGTTATTTAGTCTCACTCTCCTCTCTTCAGGGTTATTTGTTATTGCCTACTTTTTGTGACATCCATAAATTTCACAACCACCACTGAATTCTATTCCTATTTCCAGGTTGCTGGTGAAAATGGGTATTAACAAGAACTTGCAGGTGTGCCTACTAAAAATACCCCCATGTTGTCATGCTGTTCCATTTCTCCAAATAGTTTTTGGGGTTTGTCTGTTTGCAAATTCTTCATTCATTGACTCATGCTCCTGGCTGCTTTAAACTGTCGGTGCTTTGAACAGGAAACTGAGTGATCCAAAGTCCAGTTCCTTACCCAGAGCTCATGGCACCCAGTGCAGGCTGGCAATTATTTATCAGCACTCTGAAAGCTTTTTATTTAAAAAGGAAATTAGGTGTGTAACAAAGTCTGTGCCCTGTTTAAAGCATTGTTTGCATTCCTTTTGAGTCTTCTGTTGGCTTTTCCATCAGTGTTCAGGATTTAGCTCACCCCAACACATCCGTGTTGGCACAACACTGGCACTTGGCCTGGCTTGCTGGGATGGGACCAGAATGGTTTCAAATGATGTTGAGAAGATGGGAATTTGAGATGGGTCAGGGTGTTGAGAAGGGCTTGCTGTACTTGGGGATACTGGGTATAAAACCCCTAGGGACAGAGTTCAGAGCCTGATTGCAATTCCCAGTAAGCAAGAGCTGAGCTACAGAGGAGCTGGAAATGGAAGTGGAGTGGTGGGAACTGTAGCACTTGAACCCCTCTTGTCATTCTCTGCATGCCTGGCCCTACAAACATGGTGTTCTTAGGAACTTTTATGAGGGGTGGGAGTGCAGAGTGAAAAAGGATGTCTGGATGAGCAGTAAGTAATAAGATCCAACTTCTCTTTCTCAGATGTTGTGTAGGGTCAGTCTTGGGTGGCAGAGGGGAGGAGGGAGCACAACATCCCCATAGCACCCCCTGTCCATTGCCAGCAAGGGATCTGGTGATGCTGGTGGTACCCAGCTCTTACTGGTTGTTCCCCAGGACCTTTAACTTTGCCTTTTGCAGACCTCTAGTTTGCTTTGTGGCATTTCAGGAGTGATGTTTTGATGTGTGTGTAGCAGTATTCCCAGAGACCAGGTCTGTATAATGCAGCTGAAGAGGTAATAAAGACATACTTGTAATCATTATCTAGTTTGTTCACAGCTGAAATACAAATTGCTTGTGCTTTGTTTGAATTCCTGCCTCATCTGTGTGTTTTGCTGCGTAACCACAGCCTTCCTCACCAGGATAACTGAGGACATCTAGTGCCTGATCAGCAGCATTGAAGAGAAGAGCTTTCCTGCCTCTTGTGCTCCTCTGGAATCCTTCCTGCCTCTCCCAGTGTGAAGAAATACCTAGAAATTCTTACTTGGTATGATCAGACAAAGCCAAGAGGTGAACAGGGTGAAACACCAGACCCACAAGGTTTAATTTTACAGACATCTCTCTCTTCAGAAGGTAGATGCTGGTGATGGGAGTGTGGAGGGGAAATAAAACCCCACTTAGATCTGTGTGTAATGGAGCGTTTCCAAGTGCTTTTAGTTGATGGATGAAGAAGAATAAAACCCAGTCCTTGCCAGGAATCCTTAAAAAGGCATTAGGGCACTGAGCTAAAATAAGCCATGCCTCATGTTTTTAATTGCTGTCTGCTTTTTCTCTGCGGTTTTGAATAGAAATACTCAGAGATGTGGGAGGGCATTCCTCCAGTGCAGGGACCATGAGGGACAAGGCTCAGGCAAGGACCCCCATCCCCGAGCACAGACAAGCCTTTAAAGATCACAAATCTTTAGATTAAACCCAGTATATTGTTTGGCCCAAACTTGTTGGCCTAAGTGACTCAATACGTGATGTGACTCTTGTAGGTTTCTGCCGACTTTTCATTTATGATCTTGGGCTTGTTCAGTGTTAAGTGTGAGCAATGTTTGCAGCTCCTGGGTGGATGAGAAGCCTCTGCCGTGGCCCAACCCATCCCAAAATGTTTGTAGAAAACTTTATAAAGACTGAAGGTTTGCTCCATCTCCTGGGCATTGGGGTCAGTGCAGGAGAGCCTGAGGAAAAGCTCCCATCACTGCACTTGCCTGGCACTGTCTGAACAAGTTACCACCACTCCTTGGAAGATTTCTGCTTTCTACACTATTCTTCCATCTCCTTTGTGCTTTTCTGTCATATTTAATAAGTTTCTGAGGTAGAAAGCTGAGAGCTTTAGCTATAGCAGGGCCTCACACAAATAGTGAAATCTCTCCCAGCAAACAGGAGCAGAACTTTTAATTGTGTTTATTTATTGGTCATAATTTGTTTAGTTATCTGTTTTCTGTGCATTTCTTTTTTTTTTTAGGGAACTTGTGCTAAGGGAAAAAATCCATCTCCTGAGGAATGTTTTATCTTGTTGGTAAGGGAAACTTCCTGCAGTTGTTTTCATTTTACTTCTGTCACTTTTTGAAGCTGTTAGAGATAAATACAGCAGGGAGAAAAAAATACTTTATTTTGCTAATGTGTGAGGAGATAGAGCTTTATTTACTGCTTCCTACTGCGCTGGGCATTGTGTCTCTTCCTGACTCATCCCTTGCCTTTGCTCTTGTTCTGAAGCAACCCAGGAGGACACAGGACACAGATGTCAGGGCCTTAGTGCTTAGAGAAGCAAGACCTTTAACCAAGAAGCAGCTCCTTGCCATCCATCCAGCTTCATTATCCCTGTCTGTCCCTCACAAAGGGAATCACCATAAATCCTTCATCAAGTCCTTGACTTCAGAGGGATGTGCTCTGTCTCCCAGGACATCTCCTGCCCAGCTCACACACAGCAGGCATGAGTCTCGATTTATATTTAATCATTAGGGTGTCATCAAAGAGCTGCAGATGGAGAAGGGTTTGCAGCCAGCCAGGGCTCAGCTGGAGTAACTCTAGAAGAAATCCTTCCACCTGTTCCCAGGCTGAGGTTAGGGAAGGACATACCCTGTGTGTACAGAACGAGATGGCCACGTGGCCTTCCCAGCATCACTGCCCGTGGGCACGTTTGAGTGGTGGGATGATACGAGGAATGGAGCTGTGATAGCTTTGGATGCTATAAAAGAAAAATAAGCCATAGTTTAATGTGAAGGGTGACATTGTTTCCTAAAATGACTGTTTCTCATCTGATGTGGCTTGTGCTGAATTCAGTGTTTCATGTAACTGTGGAGGTGATTGCTCCTCCCAAAGGTTATGGAGGTGGTGTCTCTCCTTGAAGGGTCTTGGAGCTGTGTTATTGCAGTTCTGATTTAATAGTGCTGCCAGGTGTTGTTGGAAGGGAAATATAGATTTCGGTGGAAAAGGGAGGGGACATTTTAAAATTTAATTCTATCTACATGGCTTTAGCATAAGGTTTTTGTCACTCCTGAGGCTGTGCCGTGCAAACCCAGAGCATAGATAAATCATAAGAATAAAGGTAGAGTTAGCAGTAAATAATTGCTGACTCGCACATGCTGCCACAGACAGGTTCTTACGCAGTTTTTGGGGAGATGAATGTCTCCTCCGAGGGTCTGAGCTTGCATTTCTGATGCAAAGTATTGACTCTCTGAGCCTGTCTTGCACACAGGTGTGGAATCATAAGCCCTCAGTTAATAACAGTAAATATTTAAGTAAATGCCCTGTGTAATGCCCTTGGCTAGTGTGAGGTTCAGCACCATATTTCCTTTGTGCCCTGCGAGCTCTGGCCATCAGACAGGAGCCTGTGCTGCCCCAGGGTCCCTGTCCCCAGGCAATCCCTGGTGCAGGGGATTGGTGTCCCCCTTTGATGGCCATAACCAGCCTCAGCTCTGTCCCAAACCAGGTGAAGCCACATGGAGGCAGCTCAGGGCACCTTTGGGTTTTGCCCATTGGTGAAAAGTCCCAGGCAGAGCTGTTATGGTCAGACAATCAGCATCATGAATCCCCTGTTCCCCATAAAGTACTGAAATTGCTCACAGCCTCTCACAGACTCTGTTTTATTCACCACAGGCTGGTTTTCTGTTTTTGTGGCAGCTGTTAGTGCCGTGCTTTGGGAAGAGGAGGTAATGAACCACCACCCAGGGATGAAAACATGAAGGTATTTGGAAGTGCTTTACCAAGGTCTCGTAAATAACACAAAACTGGGAAAGTAAAATACCAAGTTAGCAGTAACTACAGCTGAGTATTTCAGTGTTTTGACCATGGTTGTGCTATAAATGGTAACTGGGAGTAGAAACTCCCTCCTGCAGCCACAGCCCTGAGCACGGTGCAGAACAGCAGCGTGTCCCCTCGGGCTGTGCTGGGGGTGCTGCTCCAGCCACTTTAAAACATGCTCAGTAAAAAAAGAGCATATCTGTATTGGCAGGGGAGGCACAGTGTTGTTCAGTGGTTAGCACAGGATCTCAGGCTTTGAGGGTGAAGTTTGGAACGTGTTTTGGCTCTGAATGGGGCAAAGGTTTGCCCTGGGTCAGCCCAGGCCCCCAGGACCAGCTCAGTTGCCCTTTGTGTCATTCCCTGACTCCCACCAGCAAAATGTCAGTGTCAATGTTCATATGTGGGGGTGAATCATGACACAAAATCATGGGGGCTTTGATAATGCTTTTTGAATAGTTTAAACCAGTTGAAATTATGTAGAAATCCACCTGCTAATTATTAAATCTTTTTTATGCAAATCAAGACACATACATCTGACTTGCCCATGGTTTTCCTTGTGGGAGTACTTTGAACACATTAGTAGGGGAGGTCAGTGCCCTGCCCCAGGCTGAAATGTTATTTCCTTAATTTCTGCCATTACCAATGTCTCCATGCTCTCCTTTTCTCCCTACATATACTAATATTTTCTTTTCCCTGTAATGAAGAACGTGGATGATGACAGAGGTGGTTTTCTACTGCATAGGAAGGACCCAGTGTAGCTGCTCTCAGACTTCTTTTAAAACAGAAACTATAGGAATCACCAGCTTCTTTTTTTTGAGGCCAAATCAGAGGCATTCAGGGTCCACTGAAACAGGAGGTGCAACTCCACTTGCTTTTCCAGAGCTGAAGGAAATCATCAGACCTCAACAAAGTGAGATGTGGTGCTTGCTTGACCTGGGGCAGGAGCGAGGGGCTCGTCCCCCCATCCCGCCCTGCTGCCACTACTGCTGTGCCTTCTCCTTCCCAGGGGAGGTTGACTTTACAATTCCCTGTCAAACCACTTAGGCAAGTACTTTGAAAGTCAGATGTCCTTACTCTATTTAAGCAACAAACTTAATCTGATATATTTATATCTGTAAGAGTTTGGAGGTATGGTGGGTGTTTTTTTTCCCCCTGGTCCTTTTCCCACAGGGTGTCTCTCTATGATTGCTCCTGTTACTTGGTGGTTGTTATTGTTAAGATCCCATCATCTGACCCTTTATAATCCCTGTATTGCATTACACTGCATTGCTGGACATGCTTGGTGTATGCTACTGTTTGTCAATTTTAGACTCTCCCACCAGGCTAGCAGTTTCTTAAAAGTAGTGCAAGGTTCCTTGCACACTCTCTGAATCATTCCAGTTGCACTTGGAAATGCCATGGGTTGGTAATAGAGGGGAATAAATGTGGGGGGTTTACAAACAAGAAAGCTAAAAACTTTACAAAAAAGAAAGCTAACATTATAGAAATTGCTCTCAAATATTTGGCAGCAGCATGTGCCCCATCAATTATCTTAAAAATAGAACAGTTTTAGGCACTTAAAGCATGGGATGATGGGCTGCCTAATATCAAATGGTGGCACAGGGGTCAGGCACTCTTGGTATTTGAGTTAAGAACTTGTCAACCTTTGAGCTTTCAAGAGAGATAGGCTGGAATTTTTGAAGAAAACGTGCAAATGAGAAAAATCAATGAGGTGAAGCAAACCTGCAGGAAAGCCTGCTGGGTTTCATTCCAGAGCTCATCCATATGTGAGCACCTGCCTTAGAAACAGCCAGCAGTGAATAAGAATTGTTCATTACCGAGAGCAGAGTAGGAATTGTTCATTACCGAGGGCAGGCCTCTTTTTCTATCAGTTTGCTCCTAAAGTGCTTTTGTTTAACACTTGCTGGGTACCTGCTTAGCATGAATTTTGAGCTGCTACCTGTCGGAATTGCTCTGTGATTGCTCTTGTCTTCTGCTGGGGCTTTGAGCACAGCTGCTGGCACCGCACAGCTCTGCCCTCTGGGAACAGGGCAACTTGTGCAGCAGCTTCTTAGTCTGGGGATTCCTAAGCAAGTGTCAAATTGGTGTGGAAATAGCAAGTGCCACCGAGGGAAGTGCCTTTCCTGTCTTAATGAAAGTTGAGGAATGTGTGATTATTTTGGAAAGCTCTGAGAGGAATACCAACAAATGTTATTGGTAAGGAGACGGGAGTTTTGTCTTGGAAAAGACTTCTAGATCTGCCATGAGCGTGTCCCCAGCCTCCTGGAGGGTGTCATTTGTTGCCTTAATGTGCTGTTTCCAGAACACCAAAACACTAAACAGTGTGTTAGGAAGGGAAGTGCACCCTGAACATGTAATTTATGGAGGAGAGACCTAAAGTAGGCAAAATGTGATATCCACCTTGGAAATCTGTGGGATTAGCACCCATGTCACCAGGAGAGGTGTCACCAGGCAGCCCCTCGCTCTGCATCTGATGGGGAAGGTATCACTCCCAGTATAGTGTTTCCTAATCGTGGTATTGACAAGTGATATATTTGTGTTCAGAAGAAAACTTGGTTTTCAAGTACCTGATAGTGTTCTCAGTATCCTTGTTTCCCTTCTCAAGAGGACTTCATGGGTTTGACCCTGCTTAACTCAGATGATCTGGCAAGACCATGGCCCAGGATGGCCTGGCTGAAGAGCATGGAAATCCAAGAAGGTGGTGTGGGGCTTTATTTACAGTCAAGAAATTAGCAAGTGCTAAGTAAACACTGAATACACAGCTTCTGTGGCCCAAACTGCATCGTTTGGGAGAGTAACATACCAGCTACCAAGGAGCACTGATTTATTTGATAACATCAGGAAACCATTTATGGACTCTATTATGGACAGCAACCATGGGAGGTTAAATCTGCTGGAGCTGATAGATTGATGGGTGGGTCTGCTGTTGTGCTTGCTACTGCATAATATAAAACAAGGATAAGGATGTCCTCCAAAATACCAAAGGGGAAAATGGAGCCATTGCATTCTTGGCTTGGGTTTTTGTCTTTTCCTTTACCACTTATTTTGTTCTTAAATTTTTGCCCTCTTCCCTGCTGTCTAATAGCATGAATCAAATGAGGACCTTTGGATAATGGCTTTTTAATAGAGGTTAACAGGGCTTTGAACACCATGTTTCATGTTACAGAACACAGCAAAGAGAGGCCATTGTCATGCAGAGCCTATTTTGCTGCTGGCAGACTCCAGCAGAGCATGGTTGAGACTGTAATGAGAAATATGGCTTAAAAATTGGTGGGGCTTGGTTTCACAGCTTCTCCTGTGGTTTCCTTCCTATGGAAATTGCATTCACCGTTGCAGGGTGAGGGTTTGAGCTGACATCCCTGCAAAGGAAATTTGAAATCATGAGAAGAAATCTTCCTAATCCAATGAACAGCCCAAACAATAAGTGGAAAAATTACTGACCTGCCCTACTCTGCTGTTGCAAAGCAGCCATGAGCACAGTGGTGTTGGAGGTGTGGCTTTCTGGTTTGACATGTGAATTTAGAAGCCTATAAAATATTCTGAACAAAGAAGGAGGTACTTCTTGGATGGAATGGACACCCAATGAAAAAAATGATTTTGGGTAGTTAGATCAGTTCCATGAATACAGCGAAGTAAATCTTTGTAGTTGCTTAATAATTCTGAAAAAAAAAATGGTAAAAAGTAGGAAAAGGATGAAACTGAGAGGAACTGCCAGCCAGGATGTGTTGACAGTGCAAATGATGTTCATGATGGAGAGAAGCCAGTCAAGCAGGGCACTGGGATTGTCCCTGGGCAGACTGGATGGGAGCAGGGTGTGGATGTGCTGTGAGAAATGCTCTCAGTGGGATTGCTCAGGCTGATTCAAAGGCTGGTGTCCATCCCTGCATGGCCCTCTGTCCCCAGGCACAAGGTGTGTGTTGTACCAACTGTTCACCTGCTTTTTCCCCCATCCTGGAGGATTTTACCCTAACTAGGATGTGGCATTTGGGAGAGGTCATTAATTGTGGATGGCTGCCCTCACACCAAAACCACCTCCAGTCAGGCTTTAGAGCTGAGCAAAGCCAATGCAGAGCCTGCAGTCATCAGCTTTTTTGGGATAGAGCAGAGATGTTATGGATACAGAGACTTTGTGCTGACCCTTCCCGCAGGCAGGATCTCACCTGTGCTCCTCACGGGTACCATTAATGTCCCTCCACCCACCTGTGGCAATTCCAGCCCTGAACGGCGCAGTGTCCCGGGAATCCTCTGGAAAACGTCCGTCTCCTGCCTCCCTCAATGGGGGACACACCAGCTGCACTCAAATGTCAGAAGGGTTTGCACAGCTGACAGGTTGCTGAAAATGGAGCATCGCCATAAATTCTCTTTATCCAGCCAAGTGCTGCTTAATATAGACTTAGCTGAACGGGCTGTCTCCAGCACTGAGCCCGAGAGCTGCCACAGCTCATGACCAAAACATGAAGTTGTCGATTTAACCAGGTGAACTACTGCTAGTGAGGAGGGAAAAGGAATAAATCCATTGAAATTTAGCTTGCTCTGGAGGTTTAAGAAGTAATAGAGGAAGGAGAGAAGAATGAACATGTCTGAACTCGGCCAAAACTCCGACGAAGACGTGTGTCCTGAGGACATCGACGAAGATGAAATCCTGGCAAATCTGTCCCCTGAGGAGCTAAAGGAGCTGCAGAGTGAGATGGAAGTCATGGCCCCAGACCCTGAAGTCCCCACTGGGATGATACAGAAGGATCAGACAGAGAAACCCCCCACGGGGAGCTTCGACCACAGGTCCCTGGTTGACTACCTGTACTGGCAGAAGGCATCCAGACGCATGCTCGAGGACGAGAGAGTTCCTGTCACCCTCTTGCCCTCTGAGGTAACAAGCAAAAAAAGAAATCACAAATATTTATTATGCATCTGCTGTGGGATCTGTTTTATAACTTTAATACCTTAACCTGCCTCTGCTTCTGTCCCTTACGTAAGGTAGAGTACAAACAAATTTAGATTAATCCTAAAAGCCTCAGCAGTGACAGAATCCAGCTTGGACTGATGTCAGGGTTAGTAATTTTTTAATTGCTTTCCCTAAATATTTAGTCAAGCTTTTTAACGTAAGAAAATCCTAATTCTGTTTCAGTAAAGCAAATCACTGAGAAACTGTAACCAGATCAGTTTGGAGGATGTAATTAAAATGTGTTTGACTTTGCATATGAAACACCACCACGTTGCTTTTCCATAAGACTACATTAATCGCATTTATTAAATTAATTAATTGACAGAATTTAATCCCCAAACCACTGTATTTTAACAGGGTAAAACATTTACTAACAACCAAGCATGTAAGGTCCAGGAACTAGTCCAACCCTGTTCAATACAGCCCTTAATTTTATTTGACTACCCTATGACTTTGAAATAAAGTGAAGGTCATACTTAGATATCTTTCAGGATGAGGCTCACACATAAAAATAGGCTAATAGGATTGAAACTTGGCCAGATGCACATCCATACCCAAACCTAAGTGAATTTGAGATAACTGATTTGTTTTATTTTTGTTTTAAATACCAGTGGTTTTGCTAATACAGACCAGCATGGTACATCATGGACTTCCCCAGACATTTCATGGAAAAATCTGTGGGTTTTCCCTACCAGTAACACTCTTACCCTCAAAGAAATGATTTTTTTAACACTTCTGAGGTCAAATCTGGAATTTGGGTGCGGAGCTGGCTGCTGAATTCACAACTGGTCAAGCAATCCCCACCCTAAACCCATCGACTGCCACAGCCCCAAGGGGAGAGATGACTGTGAATGTTTTGTCTGACTTTGGGTGCAGCACAAGAAGCCCTGCCTGAAATAGTGCAAATCTTTGGAAAATATCCTGATTTTATAAGCATTTCAGAAAAAAGTCTCAGCTGGTGGGAGGTCTCTGGAGAGATGGAAGTCTGCAACTAATTTTATTTGGTTGCTAGAAGTCCCACAGCCTTGCAACAGGTTTGTGCAGGGCCTGGTTTCCTATCTCTGGACTCAAAACTGAGCTAATATTTTGCTTTATCTTCAGTGAGGTGCTTTCTCAGCTGGGATGCTCTGGCAGTACCAGAGCAGGTGGCCTTGTTGTCCCATGTGCTGAGTGACTCCTCCGTGGTCATAATGTGCCCTTATCACTCCCTGTTGGGCTGAGCAAACCATCAGTGGTTCACTCTGATTTCCAGTGGTTTGTGGCATACAAAAGAAACTTTCTTCTCAAAGAAAAGATAAAAATTACACAAAATCCAGAAATAGACTATGAATCAGAGACTCTTAACCTCCAGAAGAGTTCAAGGACCATCTTAACATACCATTAAATATGTTCAGAGTTTAATTGCCAGGACTTAATTTTGTAGGCAAAGAAGAGAAACTGGTTTGCAGCCTCTTTAAGAACAAGTTGTTCGTGTGTCCCCCAGCAAGCCAGCACAGCCTGGACTTCCAGGCAGTGACGCTTTGAGGGATTATTCTCTAATATATGGGCACAGAGGGATCTAAATCCAACTGCTGCATGTTTATTTGAGCAGAAAGTTAATGTGACAAAGCTGTGTTCAGTTATTTCAGCTGTGAGGTTTTGTCTTCCTCAGAGAAGCACTGCGGAGGAGATGGAAGGAAGGGCTGGTGGCAGTGACGAGGTGGCCGGCGGGAGGATGCCAGGAGCAGAGGGAAAGGAGAGACATTACCAAAATGAGCATGTGTCCAACTCAGGAACACAATTTGGGCAGACAAAGAAAGATGGAAATGATAAAGAGAGAGGGGAGGAGGAGGATGAGAAAGAACAAGCCGAGGAGGAAGAGGAAGATGATGAAGAGGAGGAAGAGGAAGATGAGACTGAATTGGAAACAAAGGAGAATTCCACCAATGAGAACTGTCACAGTGATCAGATGAGTAAGAAACCAGGTACAGAACCAGGAGAAATCAAAGAAAAGCCAAAGGAAAATGAAAAGAAAATATCAAAATTGAACATCCCCCAAAAGTTAGCGCTGGATACCAGCTTCATGAAGCTGAGTGCCAGGCCTTCAGGAAACCAAACCAATTTAGAAGAGAGTTTGGAGAAGGTCCGAAAAAACAACCCAGACGTGAAAGAGCTCAACCTGAACAACATCGAAAATGTCCCCAAGGAAATGCTGATAGACTTTGTTAACGCCATGAAAAAGAATAAGAACGTAAAAACGTTCAGCTTGGCTAATGTGGGGGCTGACGACAATGTGGCGTTTGCACTGGCCAACATGCTGCGGGAGAACAGGAGCATCACCACGCTGAACATCGATTCCAACTTCATCTCTGGCAAAGGGGTCGTCGCCATCATGAGGTGCCTCCAGTTCAACGAGACGCTGACGGAGCTCCGCTTCCACAACCAGCGTGGCATGCTGGGCCACCAGGCAGAGATGGAGATCGCCAGGCTGCTGAAAGCCAACACCACCCTCCTCAAAATGGGGTATCACTTCGAACTGCCGGGGCCCAGGATGGTGGTGACCAACCTGCTCAGCAGAAACCTGGACAAGCAGAGGCAAAAGAGGCAAGAGGGGCAAAGGCAGCAGCAAATGAAAGAGCAGAAAGAGTTGATAGCGATGCTGGAAAATGGACTTGGGTTGCCTCCCGGCATGTGGGAAATGCTGGGGGGACCTCTGCCCCAGCTGAGGATGCATGAACCCCCCCAAGCCCCGAAACCACCTGTCCCTGCAGCTGTGTCACTGAACAAAAGGCAGGAGAGCACGAGGCAGCCAGCCCCAGAGCAGACCCGCAGAGAGAAACCCGTCAGCTTCAAAGTGATCAAGCTGAAGAAGATTCAGCGCAAACCTGCCGTGCCGGAGTACGTGGAACCCACTGAGAAAACCAACCTCAAAGACGTCATCAAAACACTTAAACCAGTTCCCAGGAGAAGACCTCCTCCCCTTGTTGAAATAACCCCGAGGGATCAGCTCCTCAATGACATCCGTCAGAGCAATGTCGCTTATCTCAAACCAGTAAGTGCTGAGTGGTGGCGGCGATGGGAGGGAATCACCTTCACCAGCGTGGGGCTGGAAACACTGGTGGGGCTGGCAATGCACCTGCAGGCTGCATCACCTTCGTTTTGGGTCAGGCTGCTGTTCCTGGGATACAAGTGGTTGTTTTCCAGCAGCACTAAGGTCTGGCTTGCACAGAGAAATGGCAGCAAACGCCCTGTCTGCATCCGTAAGAATGGAAATTCACTTGGGATCACGGTGGACAAATCCACAGAAACTCAACCTTACCATACTACCAATAGCATATTAGTTATGATAGGTACATGCTATTATGAAATGCTTGTTTCAGGACAGCAACAGGTATTACTTTTCACATTAGTCTGGCCTCAGTCTGCCATAAAAACCATGTTTCTCGCTTCAATAGCTGTGTTTTGTCTGAGCTTTCTCTTTACACAAGAAAGCACCATCCCTGGGCCCACACTGAAATCCAGCCCAGACTCACAGTCTGCAGCCCTGCTCCTGCCTGCCTCCCCCAGTAACAAGGACTATTATTTTAGTGATCACTTGCTGGTCAGTCTTTTTTTGTCCTTATTTAAATCAACTGAAAAATTCTAGTGCTGATAGGGCAAAAAAGAAATCAGAAGCACTGGCAGTGAAGATGGAGCAAGGTTAAAGGAAGAAAGTGATACCACTATATTTTCATATTTGTTTTCGAGTAAATCTTTGCCTCTAAAAAGTGCTCAGTGATCACAACTCATGTGAGCTCGACAACATCATGGCTCCAAGAATCCAAGTCCAAAACTCTGAAAACTGCCTCTTGGTGATGATCTTACTTGGGTACCAAAGCCAGAGGCCACTTCTCAAAATGCTGGCCACCAGATTCAACCTTTTGCTCTCTTGACCTGTTATATTTCCTGTGTTGTACCATTATTCAAGAAATCCTAAAAGATGACTGAGGTGTTTGTAGCTGGTGATGTTGATGCCTGTTTGTGTTGCTAAGGCTTGAGGAAGAGTCCAGAAAATCCTTTGTAATTAAAAATGGTCAAGTTGTATTTTGTAATTAATGTTTCTTTTAATATTGGCATTTTAATATAGTGAGCCTCATTTTGCTTCCATTTATACCTACACAGAAATAATTATTCCCTCAGCAATGGACACGTGTGGGGGGTTTTGGGGCTTGTTTTTTACTTTTTTTTTGTTTGTGGTCCTCTGTCATTGGCCCACTTGGCTTGGATTTGGGGACATTAGCCTGTTATTGTCCCTGTCCTGTGTGATCTTGGTAACTCCTGATTTGCCTCAATACCCTGAGCTTCATCCCTAAAATGGGGATTTACTGCTTGAGCCAAACTGGGTGTTTGTTTGCTCTGTGGCAGGACTCAATGCCTTCAAATTGATTTCCTGGGCATAAAGCATTCACAAACAGCAAGTGGAAAACTACAAAAGAAATTCCCAACCAGAGCTCCTTGGAGCTCCCAGCTGTTATATTTTTGATAATCTTATAGTTTCTGAAGGCTTGTATTAGACTAAACTGGTTTGGGAAACAGGACTGGGAAATTTCCTCCTTCTAATACTTACTGTCCTTATCCAGGTGCCGTTGCCAAAGCAGCTGGAGTGAGAGACCAGACTGACTTGAAGAAAACAACTTGGAATAAGGACTGTTTAAGTTCTGCTTACGACAGTTTCAGCAGATGTTTTCTGCAGAACCCAGGTGGTATATTCAACTCTTTGGGAACAAAGCTTGCGATACACACTTTTATAAGTGTGGTGGAAATGGCTGGCATGGGAAAACTCAGCGCTAAGCATTTCCATCAGGTATCAAACAATCCCACTGCCATCTGCCTGCCAAGTGGATTCGAGGCTTCAGTTTGTTGTGGGAGTATTTTCTCAGAGGCATCAATAACCTTGCCTTTCTAGTTTGTCAGCAAACTACTTTGCTTCCACATTGTCCTTCTGCTGCCAGATTCTGCAGGAACACGCTGTGCTTTATCTTTCTTTTCACACACATGCTCTTTTATTATTCTCTCGTCCGTGAGAAATGTATTTGGTTTCCATGTATACAGCTTCATTTTTTAGGCTAAGGAAACAGAAATGAAATAAAGCTCTCCCAGTAAGATGTGTGCAGCACTTGTATCACTAACCAGATGCTCACAGACAGAAGGACTGCTCTGGAACGATGAACACCTCGCTTGGATGGTTTCAAGCTCTATTTCAGAATACACTCCAGTGGGTATTGTACCTGATCAGCATATAAAAGATGATGCACACTCTGCTTTGAGAGCTGTGATCTTCACTCCCCATGATTCACCTCTGTCTTAATGTATTCCTTAATTGCAGCCACCTTGGAGTGCACTGAAGTGTGGGTTCAGGTTTTTCTCTACAGAGTTTTTGTGGCAGGAGGATGAGCCTTACTTCTCCCTTTATTAGGGTTTTAGGAAACTCATAATTCCTCCTGTAATTCCTAGTAGTGTGTCACACCCCTGGCAGGGCTGGATATGAGGGGCTAAAAGCTGCGTCTACACAACTCAGTTTTTCCTTAATATTTTTGTGATTTTTTTTTCTCCTCAACATTTATGATATTGGATATTTTTGGTTGCATTTTTTTGTAAAGCTGCTACAGGTAAGTCACACTCTTGTAAAATACATCCACAAGAGAGCAGTTTTGGGGGGTTTTCTTTATTTTTTAAAGCTATAAGGCATAGGGAAAGAACAAAGGCCAAAATGCAGCTCCCCTGCCTTTCTGTAGCTGATAGTTGATCCAAAGGCACAGCTTTGCAGCTCCTGGCAGGATTTCCTTCAGGTGAGTTAGTCCCTGAGTGCTAACTCTTAGC
The DNA here is from genome assembly GCA_013396655.1 of Campylorhamphus procurvoides. Taxonomy (NCBI): domain Eukaryota; kingdom Metazoa; phylum Chordata; class Aves; order Passeriformes; family Dendrocolaptidae; genus Campylorhamphus; species Campylorhamphus procurvoides. The sequence continues at coordinate 4,201,037 of WBMV01003161.1, read as the reverse complement.
AACCTTCCTCTAGCAGCTAAATCCCAGTCCCACCCTGCTCCCCCTTTCCACTTTTATTGTAATAGTCCTGTAGTATCAGCAATGTCCAGGACCTCTTTGAATCCAAGGTAGTCTCTACTATCATTAGTTCAAATTTTCATGTGTCCTTGTCCTTCCTGGATCTATCATGTGGTTTCTTTCCAAGCTCTTATCTTCCAAACCTGTAAAGCTCCTTCTCAGGCTCTGCTTCTGTTTGCAACTCTAATGCCCAGACTTGGGAAACCCAGTTAATGTATTGCCTAAGGCAGAGCAAGTAGCTTTTAACTATCATGTAAGGGGGAAGGAAGAACCACTTCTGCATAGCAGAGACATAAAAAATGGAAGTAACACTTTCATTGCACTCATTTCATACAGCACCCTCTTTCTGTAAGGGGTAAGAGCAAGAAAGGGAAGGAGCTTGGTACTTCTAACCAAGCCCTTGTATGGAGCACAGCAGCAAATGCAAAAAGCAACTCCCCCAGAAAGCTCTTGGAGGCAGCTGCTCTCCAGACTGGCATCAAGGCCAGGCTAGTGCAGCTCAGACTTCAGCAGCAGGGACAGGGAAGCACAAAAGAAAATATAGTGCTTTACTATCTCCTGCTCAAGGTGCCAGGGACAAATTGCTGCTACTCCCACAAGCTGCCAAGCATGTCTTACCAGTGTGTGCAGAGCAGGATCTGTGAAGCCCTGCTCTGACCCGTGTTCTCCCACTGAGCAGCCTCCTGAGTGATCTGAGGAGCAGGGAGGCAGCCAGATGCAGAGATCACACCATTAGTCTCACTGAACCAGAGCTGCCTTCCTAGTACTGCTCAAGGCACAGCTCCCAGTAATCCTAGGAGCAGAAATCCCTCTCAGGTAATTAAAAGAAATGTGAAATCCCAGTAAAGTAGAGTTGAGTTATATAAGACTGGAACAGCATGAACAAATACTTTAACTACTCCACCTCTGTTGAGCAGGATTTTTTAAGGATGCAAGAGCAAGGCCACAACATTTCAGTTCAGAGGTCCCTCATGCCCCAACAAAGCTAATACAGGCACAGAGCAGTCAAAGACAGAAGCTTAATCCCCAACACGGGCTTGTGGCACGAGCTGCAGTGTGAGAGCAGATCTCCCACCACCCCTCCTGGAGTTCCACCAACCACAGGAACAGGCACAAGCTTCAGTTTCAAATCATTAGAATTTATTTTTTGTTGTAACTGTGCAGTTTTTAAAATTCTACAGTAACAATGAAGTCATAGGCTACTATGTTCTTTAAGTGTGGAAACAGCTTTCAAAAAACAAAGACCATGCGCTACAAGTGAGGAACAGGTCATTGACTCTGCAGCTGGAATATACCGACATTTTTGATAAATACTGATCACTTTAACACTTAAATGGAATGACATGTTCAGATTTCTATGCAGTTCACTATGAAAACAGCATGGCAAGTTACATAAAAGCTTCAACTTCAAGGATCCTTCCTCTTTGTTAAATTAACTACTTGGTTAGAAAAGAGAAATGCAAGATTATTTGAAATGGAGTATCACCTGGACAACTTCCCCCACATTGTTAGCAAGCTCCTGTTATCAAGATGATTCCATCAGAGCTGGCAGTTAAGTTAAAATATATATATATAAAAGAATTCCCCCCCACTGCTCTCAGCTTCAGGAGTTTTAACAGGCAAATATCTTTATGAATTTGGAATGGGTTTTCAAAAACTGTATCTTGACATTTATTGCTTTTACTTGTAAACCTGAAATCCAGTTTATTCCTTTGACGAGTGCCAGAAGTACAGAGCCCAAGGATGCATGTTTGACTTATATCTTTGCATTCTGGTTAAGAAGAAAGAAAAAGATGACCCACGCTCAACTACACACATACGCCTCCACCTACAACCAGCCTATACAGACTAAAGCAGAACAAGGTAAGTCCTAAAGTAGCAGTATTTAAAAACATCAATGGGGTAGAAACCCAGCTTATCCAACCTATCTGCAAACTTTTCCTCCTGTGCTCGGCCACAGTTTAGCTGGTACACGGGGAAGTTTAGCTCTCCTGCAGAAAGGAGCAGTTCCTACAGATCAGGATTCTGGAGAGAGCAAAGGTACATTTTACTGGAACTGGCAGGCATGGTGCCACGTATACTCTTCATGCTTACATCTATTTAGACTGTTTCACAGCTGCTAAAGAAGGAGTGTGAGGTGAGGACAGAACCCAGACTCATTACAAATACTGCACAGTTTTACCCCTTGCCAGTTAAGCTGGCAATGTGGTCTCTGTAATACCATTCAAGGAGGGATTTGGAGGATGCAAGAGATACCTACTTTTGACACATTCTAGCTCACCTTGAACATCACCAGGCTGAAGGTGCTACCCAGCATAACTGGGCTAAACTGCAATCTTTTAGAACTGAGATGAAAGGGACGTTAATTTAATAGACAAATTTGTTACAAGACAGTTTGAGAGACTGCATTCCATAGGTTTCCATCTCTTCCTCCTCTACCCCCAGAAGAAGAGACAAGCAAACATGATTAAGTTAGTATGTATTTGTGTAAACACCAGAACATTTTGCTATACAATAGAAAAAAGTTGCTGCTCTTATGTTCTTAGAGGAGCCCTGAAGACCTTGGAATACCTGTATCCTGCAACTATTAACCTGAACCACATGCATTTCCTGTTTTGTACACAAACTGAAAGCAAGCTTGAACAATAGTAAATAGCAACTACACTCCTGCAACAGGCAAGAATGCCATGTTGCAGCTGCTACTCCTTCACTTTAGATATGTAGTCAGCAATTTTGTTGATACTATCCTCTTGCTGTTCTAGAGCATCCAGTATGATGCCCATCGGGGTCTTCTTCAAACCTATTCCCTCCATCTTGTTCTGCAGCTTATTCTGTATGTTCCGGAGCCTCAGAGAAGCGTGGACAAACATCACTGCATGACAGAAACACACTCATTAATTGTTAGTGCCCAAGGAGTGCATAGTTCTTGCAGCGCTCATCTTAAGACACAGTCCAGCATCATGACATCACTAGAAGATGATGATGTATCAATGACTGCTTAAGTAACCACAGGTACCCGTTTAATTGTAACATTACAGATGGATTGTGCTCTTTTGTGTCCCTTCCCCCACAGTTCTGTTTTGGGATCATTTAAACAGAGATAGCAAAGGCAACAGCCAATTTAGACTCAGCAGACTTCTCTGAAAAAGCTCAAGTCACACTCCTCTAGCCCCACAGAAAAGAGAAAAATTACTTACAGAGGAGAGGAAGTGTGATCCCAAACATGAACACCATGACATCTCCCAGGTAGGAGATCAAGAAGTAGCTAGACAGCATGATGGCCACCACAAACGTGGTTGGGTACTGCTTCTTCAGCTTGCGGAGTATATCCTTGTTGTGTGACATCCACACAAACCCCAGGAACACCAGCACCACCACAGTACCACCAATGACCATGTTCAGGGGACTCAGAAACCTGGAGAGAAGAGGGAACAAAACAAAACAAAAAAATGTTCAATTTCAGAGCCTTCATGACTTGGGTGCACAGAGGAACAGCTCACTCAGTAGTCACGTTACCAGGGAGGTAAGCCACTGAGTAGGCAGTTGCAGCTGTCAAGACCTTTACCAAGGTCTTTAGCAGAAGGTAAATACAGCAGCAAGTGCAACTGAACAAGAAACCCTTAGCACTGAGTTTAGATCATCTTTATGTTCCCTTCCTGAGTTTAGCTCAAACTAATGAGTTTCTGCAGCACCTTATCAGAGAAGCACTTCCCACCAGGACCCCTCCTACCCGTGCATCAGCTCATTTGATATCATAGCCAGAGTTAGCATAGCCAGAGAGAAGATGAAGCCAACAGTTGCCCAAGGGACTAATCTCTTCCCTCCATATGGCAAAACCAGGCTCAGTTGAGGCCTTCAGATGAACTAGCTTTTCATAGTATCTTGTCTAGGTTTGCAAAATGGGAAAGGTAGGAGAAATAGTGAAGTAACTTCCTTTACTCAGTATTCTCATTTCTGAATAAATCCTCTTCCCGGTTTACAACCAAACAAAAGAATTGTATGAACCTGCTGAAGGAGCTCACCACCATCTGCACAACAGATGCTTGAAAGTCAGAAGGAACTAGAGTATGGGATAAAGGCTTTCAGAAAGGAGAGCCAGGCCTTGCAAGAGAGTCACTGATGAGGTTTGTGTTCTATTATTGTTATCAGTTTCCAAGCAAACCAAGCCATCAAGTGCATCAGCTTTGGACTATAAACAGCAAGTCCCTTTTTTGGACCAGCACAAGAACATCACCTGCTCAAAACCACTTGCCCAAGTGCTTGTTCAGTCAAACTTTCAGGAATGAGTTTGATGAGCTTGTTTCTGTACTCACATAAAGTCAGGGCTCTGTGATATTTCACTTCTATAGTAAAAAGTTATATGATTTCATGTGCATTCTGATGTACTGGCTTGTACTTGCACTGATCTGGTTACACGGCAGCTGAGGGCTCTGAGCAATTACAACTATGGCAGCAGCTCAGCACCACCCCGATAAAGCCAGACATACTCAAGATTTTCTCTGGTAGACTTAGCAGCATGTCTTGCTGTTCCAAAGCTAACAGGCAGAGTGATTCACCACTCCACCCCACTGCTGAGGAGGATGCCATGGTTTGTGGTCTGTGCTTCATATCCGGCATGGGCAGAAGAAATGTGCTGGTATGTCAACACTCCACCTGCAGTGCCAGGGAACATTTCCCCAGAGAAGGAAGGACCCCCAAGAATTATTTCAGAGCAAGGACTTGCTCTTGATTCTTTAAGTTAGTTGTGCCAACAGGAGACAACACAACTGGACAGAAAAAGATTAAAATTCAGACTAGTTCCCCACCTGCTTCTGCTCCTCAAAAAAAGGCAACAGGGCTTTTTGGAAGTGGTGATAGGGCAGACTTGCTTGTTGCATCTGAGTCACTCCCTGTAGCCAGCCAGATTATATTTAGCTTTGAATTGTCAATCTAAAGTTTCCAGGCTGGAAAAAGTGAACAGCATTGCTCTGGAAGGAAATCAGTTTCATCTGTGCTCCTTTGCAGCAGGAAAAGGAGGGTGACTCATGACTGGACCACACTAGTGCCTGGTTTATATACACACTACTGGGCATACAAGATTCTTAAAGTAGAAGTCACCTCCACATCACAGCTATCTTGGAGCAGAAAAGGCCAAATTTACTCAGACAACTCATAGCAAAGAATTTTTTGTTGCTAACACATCCAGAGACAAGATAATCCTGGAAGGAACAAAGAGCTAGGCAGAGCTCCACTGTGCATTTTCCACATGCCTCGTAAATGCTCTCCAAGCCTTATCTTCCTGCTCTTTCCTCTACTCCTATTACAACTTCAAAAACTTGTGATGAAGAGCTATCCCTCCATATTTATAAGGAAGAAACCAAAAACTTCTCTGCTCTACATTTCTTTCTGGTATTACACAGGTTCTGTAGAACTGACTGGCTGTAAGGGATATAAAGGGGAGTGTGTGGGGGTACAATGCATTCAGAAGATCCCACTTTCCTGAGGAAAGTGATTTGAATTACATGTTTTCTAAAGTGGGCTGCATTCCAACGTGTACAAGGGAACAGTGAACAGAAGTATCAAGTGAAGGCATTCAGAGCTACATGAACACAGATGGCCATTGCAGTTGCCACTGAAAACCGGTATTCAAATCATCAGCCATGTGTCCACAGATTTAACTGCTGGTGATTGCAGTACTGGATAGGGTGTCATATGCCAAGCTCCCCTTTATTGCTTGACTCGCCCACAGCATAATTTACAGCACCATCCAAGATTACCCAAGAAATTCATATATAGAAAATTCTTCTCCAGCAACAGCATTTTTCGGGAAGGCAGACCTCCGTTATCATTTCGCTCAGATCTGTTGGCATGCTGCTTTCAATAACACAATAACTAAACACCAGAAAGGAAAAAACATGGACATGTTATTTTAGAACATCAGGGCCTGGGGAAAAAGACAGCTGTGTCACAGCCCTAGAAATCACCACCAACATTGGCCTTATTTATACAGAAGTCAGAACACATCACGATAAATTCACGCTCAGGTAAGGAGGCTGGAAGTCTTTCAAAGCTGCAGAGACAAGGTAGGCGACCAGCCATTAAGTATGTTACAAGATACTTTCTAAATATAGTTCCCTTCAGCAGGGATTTATGAGACCTCTCAAATACCTAAAAATGTAATGCACATAACCATCAGCATGGCAGTGGTGTGGTGACTTGAGTTTACACTGCTCAGATGACATAGGGGAGGAAAAACTCTTAAGGTTGGACATGAAAGCCACCAACTTCCATGACCCTGAAAGGAGCTAGTATGGCAGGACTGATGGCATTTGGGTGTGCCAATGGCCCAGAGCACCCTGTGTGGATGATCTCCTTCTTTGCTCTCTGTGGTGGACAAGGTACAACCCTGGTAGGATGCTGTGACTTCAGTACAGGCAGGACAAACTGACAAGGAAAAGCCATCCCCTGGATTCAGTTTCAGCTGTGTTGCAGTGGGACTTGCCATTGCACCCCTGCTGCCCTGCAGAGACCAGGCTTCCTGCAGTATCTGCCTCGAGACAAAGTAAAGAGACAGGGGAAATAAATAAAAGAAACAGCCTGCCCAGCTGCAGGGACACAGGCATTGCCCTGTGCCAAGTAGGGCTGCAGGACACTCTGTATTCATGGAAGCAGTCTCAGGAGAGCAGAGATGCTGGGGGTGCAGTTGTGTGGGAAGAAGTACTGGCAGCTCCCCCTGGCCAGCAGAAACAGATGAAATACCTTCTTTTTTTAAACTAGATTCATGTTTCTAGGCTCTGTCCTACATGCATGCACAAATTAGAATTCTCATGTAAGTTCAGGGAAGCCCAAAAAGCTCTGCTTTCAGTAAGTTACCACATCACCTCTTCTTGTCAGGTTGTTTCATACCTGCACACTTGTGCACAGCGTTACAGCAGGAGATGGGGAGGACACCCAGCTGCAGTGTTGGGAAAAAGAGCTTGGCAAGACACATCCTTTGTGCAGGACAAGAAGCCTCCAGCAGCACAAGCCCAGAAATAGGACAGGCCACATAAAAAGCAAAAGCAGCACAGCTCTATCCTCAAATCAGCTCCTTTTTAGATGACTGTATTGGGGTGATTATTCAGCAGTTGCTGTCACATCTGTTCCTTCTGCATGTGACCAGGCAAGTCTGAACAAAGGCACTGAGTAGGAGACTGGCACTCATCAAGAAGCACAATTTTTGAACTTAGAACAGCTCAGTTAGGCTGTTGCATTAAATAAGCATGAAAATTCCCTTTTAGAAGGCCTTTTGCTCCACCACAGTCCAAGCAGTGGGAAGGTTAGAGCACTAAAATGCTTCCCTTCTCATTTGTATTAATTTAAATAACTTGAAAGATGAAGTTCTGCCTCTCTCCCTGTACTTTGAGCTTCACTGAAGTTATACAGCTGTAATGAGATGTAGCACATAAATAGCATGTTGTTCCAGGTGACAGCCCTCAGCATCCATGGATTTAGCAATGATTCTGTACCTACTGTTCATTTGAATTCCTTTGAGAACAGGACACAGATTCCGTCTTGTAGAACTGCCAGAACTTTATGAAGTTATATACTAATATTATTATGCAACATATATTTTAAAAATAAGGGTTTTGCTCGCTCATTCTTAATCTTTCATCAGGCATGAGAGAAACTAAAAGTTTTGCTGCTCTGGAGTTTTTGTTTCCACAAAGGGAATCACTACAGGCACTGTAGCCAAGGCAGTGGTCTGGGGGAGGAAAAAAAGGAAGAAAAAAAGACAGGCAGTCATTGATTGCTGGGGTCATACAGAAGGAGAGTACATGTTTTTAAAAAATGGCAAAGGAAACAGACATCGATCCTCAGGCTGCAAGGAGAGCATTATTTCAAGAGCATTATTTCAGAAGAGAATGAGCACTCTGATGATCACACAGATGCAGCACTCTGAAATCCAGCACGGTTTTTAAAACTGTCAGATTTAGAAGCTAATTTTTAGCAAGTACATAGCAACAAAAGCCTAGAAGAAATGACATTAATTTAAGTAGTTAAGTCTGAATTACATGACAGAGAGGCCTTCTTGTTGGAGTAGGTGGAAGAACAGACAAATTCCACTTATTAACCAAATTGACTGTTTGAGGGGAGTTTCAAGCTGTTGTGGGAGGCACTGGAGGCATAGATTTTAATAAAGATCCCAACAGGGCTCACAGTGACAGGGCCCTGGCTCAGGGTAAGAATGGAGAGTCCAGATCCTCTTTCAGTGGGAGAAAGGGCACAATTTTGTAAAGATCTTGTTTTTATCAGCAATCTACTGCAACAGAGTTGTAGGGGGAAAAAAAAAGAAAAAGCACAAAAATTCTTCTTAAAGGAATTTGCAGGGAGGGACCGTGGAAGAGACAAGGCTGCTACCACCAGCCTGTATTTGTGGAGTGGCACTAATTCAGGAGTTTTAGTTTTTTGTTCACTGATTTATTATTTTCCACCCAGGCCTGCAGGCTGAAAGTAAAATCTACATTAAAACAAAGCCCAGAACTTCATTTACACGTAACAGTAGCTTTGGGAGAAGGCAAATGGACGGAGAAAGGCAGGGACACGATGCAGTAGAGATCATTGCAATTCCACTATGCTCATGGTAAGATTTTTCCGTACCTTGTAGAGAGAGGGAAAAAGGCTGAAGAGGTCAGCGTTGTTGTAGGGGAGGCAGAAAACTAAAGCTGTGGCAATAAGCACTGTATCTCCAGTATCAGGAGAGCTCTAGGCTACAATTTCTGAGTCAGCCCAGAGCAACCACAGCTACCAAGTATTGCAATAGCTGAAAATATTATCTCTGCATTACAAGTCTGTCTATATAATTAGAAGGTTTAAGAACAGGCAGAGTTGGTCGTGGGCTAAATTTAGTTTTGATCACAGGAAGACCACTACCTTACAGATTTCAATAATCCTGCCCTTAGGCCTGTATACAACCCTGGAGTTCCTAAAAAGCCATGATTCATCATTTATCATTCAGGGATTCCTGCCCCGTACAGAATTAAGTGTAAGGCAACTTAGTCATCTATTTAAATTTATCAGGAACTTTCTTTACCTTTCTCCCAAAGTCTCCTGGCCAAATGAAAAATGCTTCTATTAAAATAAATGTATAGTTTTCTCTGTTGAGGTCAAGATCCCATTCCAGGTATTACTCATCCCTGTTTTCAACTTAGAGGGTTATTACTCAATATCAAGGTATTAGAATTGCAGTTCTGATATTAGTTCCCATCTCCTGTGGCTCTCTTCCTCTTCCACCTCCCACCTCAGCACATTGGTGGGAAGTAAATGAGTGAGAAATCTCCCTTGATTGGAAGAAAAGCAATCAGGAGTTCAAAAGAAGGAACTCAGGAGAGTGCATAAAAGCCTCTGCTATCCTTTTTTTGACTGGAGATATCAAAATTGTTTATACTTTCTTCCCAGCCTTCTTGTGCAGAAGAGCTTGCCTTCCAGTGAAACTGTGATTAACCTACTCATTGAGAGGTGGCTACAGCATCGTGCTGCTACAAGGGTAAATGAACACAGAAGTTTAGAACAATGTGGTATGAGAAGAGCATGACCATGGAAGTTTCATTTTACCGGCCTTGTAGTCTGTAAAGCTCACTGCTGCATATCCCCAACAAATCAAAAAGCAGAAAGCCTATGCCACTATGCTTAACCCTTAACCATCATATGCATCAAGAATAAAAAGTAGGATTCTGAGCCTGTCCTTCCACAGAGCACAGGCCAAAGCTCCCAGCGAGCCAGAAAATCTCCATCAATTTAGATGCTGGGTAAACTTCAGCTTCAAAAGCCTTAACAGGATGCAGAAAGCTTAGCCCCCCCAAAAAATGGATTTAGAGGAATAATTTTAAGATTCTGCAACATAAAAGATAAAATGTACTTCAGCCCAAACCACTCTGGCCTAGTGGCTGGGCAATTCTCCAATTTAAGCATTTGCGCAGTTTGTTGAGAAGAGTGGAGTATTCCAGTTTCCATATTAAAAGCTTAATCATCAGCTTCTGCTGCATGTCTTGCTTAAGAGCTTTCTGACCAAAGATGCCAAAGCAATACCTGAAGAAGAGTCACACAGCCTTTGATTCAGATGATTATAAGGTTATTTCCTACTTCTCTTCAGGAAAGCTGGGCCTGACACAACATCATCCCAGCAGATGGTCCTGCCTTGAAGAGGGCAGAATTTCTCTCTGCATTTTGCACATCCCAAGCAGAGCGTGTCTCAGCGTGCACAGCCCCAGTGCTCAGCTCAGGAGTAAGTACAGCTTGCTGAGCAGGATGCGGCTCCTTTTCCACACACAAACCATCTCTGCCCTCTGCCAGCCCCGGGCACTGCAGCCTCTCCCTCGGCCAAAGGGCTCGAACAGCAGCCCGTGGGACAGGCAGGCAACAGGAAGCCCTCAAATCTGTGAGACCCCGACAACCAGCAAATAAATAAGTCATAAACACGGCTCCTCTCGAGGCCCCTCTCCACAAGGGAGGCTGCAACCTCCTGCGTTTTTAAGCGAGACCGGTTTAGTTTAAGGAGAGGCAGGAGGGGAAAAGGGAGAAAGAGAGGGAGGTAAAGGGGAGAAAGAG
>WBMV01003161.1:4153530-4187163 GCA_013396655.1 Campylorhamphus procurvoides | reverse complement strand
GGGATGGGGATGGGGCTGCACACCCCGGAATGGGGCTGCACACACTGGGGTGGGACTGGGACCGGGACTGCACACACACCCCGGGGCTGCACAGACAGCGCTTCTCGCTGCCGAGGCCGCGATCAGCAGAACCAGCAGCAGGGGGGACAGCCGGTGTCACCGCCCAGGGGTGGCAGCTGGCTGCTGTCAGCACCCAGCTCATTGTTCCTGCTCCAAATGGTGATGCCAGGGCGCTGGGCATCGCCTGCGGAGCCGGGAGGGACCCGCGAAGGGACCCCGCTTATGATGCAGGGGGCTCTGATGGTGGGGTGGTGTCCCCAAGGGGGATTTGATGTCCCCAGGGTGAATTTTCTGGCCTTTTGTAAACGCTACTGATGTCAGGTAACTTCTACAATGGAAGTTGTTTATTGAAGAAAAGGGCTCTGCGTTTCAAGCATTGCGTAAGACTAGATCACCTAAATAAATATGCATTAGGTAGGCGGAGAATATGTATTAGATAGGCGGGTTCATGTAAATTTTACTTTATATGACGTAATTTTTTACGACTTGGGGTGCTTGATTTGTGGAAACCTTCACCTTGCACCCTGCGCTGGATAAACAATGTCCCCTTTCTAAACCAGACTTCGTGTCCGTGTTTAGAGAGCCCCTAAAATCGGCACAGGGTGATTGTGCCTTTGGAGGGAAGGGTTGTTGGTGGTTCCATCCCAGCAGTCCACATTGGAGCACTTGTGCTTTGGGGCTCTCACACTTCAGCCAGCACAGGCTGTCCCTGTGTGCACCACACAACACCCAGCACAAAACGGGTTTGCTGCGGGCATCGAAGCCCTTCCCAAAATGCAGGCGAGCAGCATGCCAGGGAGCTGGCAGGTGTTTCTGAAGTTTGGGAGTCCTGGCTTAGGTGTAACCCTTGTTAGATTTGCTGTTCTGCTGCCCACCCTGAGCTCAGACACCGTTCCCTGTGCTGGTTCTGGTCTGTGGATGGTCCCACGACAGCTGTGGGCACAGCACAGCTGTCCAGCTGCTGTCCAGGGGGTGAGGATAAGGCCAAAGCCATCGTGGCAGGCAGTGACCACCCCCAGCTCATCCCATATCCAGCTGTCCTGCAGGCTCCAAGGTGTCCTGAGATTGCCCTCCGGGGTTCCTGGGAAACTCTGGGTCCAGAGGAGGCCACCAAGGTGATCAGAGGGATGGAGCATCTCTGCTGTAAGGAAAGGCTGGGAGAACTGGGATTGTCAGCCTGGAGAAGAGGCAGCTTAGGGGTGACCTAATTGTGGCCTTCCAGTACCTGGCGGGAGAGATGGAGAGTGACTTTTACAGGGCCCTGGAATGGCAGGACAAAGGGAAATGGCTTCAGACTGACAGACAGTAGGCTTAGAGTGGATATGAAGGAGAAACCCTTCCCTGTGAGGGTGAGGCCCTGGCACAGGATGCCCAGAGTCCCTTGGACATCCCTGGGGATGTCCAAGGCCAAGCTCGACAGGCCTTGGAGCGCCCTGGGCTAGCAGAATGTGTCCCTGGGCCAGTGGAAGGTGTCCCTGGGCTAGTCGAAGATGTCCCTGGCCCAGCAGAAGGTGTCCCTGGCCCAGTGCAGGGGATGGGATGGGCGATGTTTAAGGTCCCTTCCAACCCCCACCATCCCACGGCCGTGACCCCCAGCCAGGCGGGCACAGGGACGCTCCTCGAGGGGCTCTGGAGGAGCCTCCCTGCCCCACGGGCACGGCGATTACAGCGACTATCGCGATAATGGCGACCATGGGCGGTGCCCCGGCCGCGCGGGGCAGTGTGGGAAGCAGAGGGAGCGATGGCGGATGGTGAGGAACCGTAAGTGCCCTGTATGTGCGCGCTCGGCCGGCCCCGCTCCCTCCCCCCGGTCTCTGTAGCGCGATACTGACCCTTCTTTTATTCTCTCTCTTTTAGGGAGAAGAAAAGAAGGAGGCTAGAGGAGCTGCTGGCGGATGGGTTAGTGCGGGGCTGCGGGCCGGCAGGGGCAGCGCTTGCGGGCGGGGGCAGGCAGGGCAGGCAGGGCAGGGCAGGGAGAGCCGCAGCCCCGCCGCAGTGAGGGCGGGCAGGCAGGAGGGAGCCCCGGGCAGGGCAGGGATGATGCCGTAGGTGGGGCAGGGCCGGACCCGGAGCGGGGAAGAGGAGCCTGGGCCGAGGGGAGCTTGGCATGGTGCGCTGCAGAGCTTGGGTGACAGCGCGGCCTCGCAGGCCGGGCCTGCTGGGCCGGGAGCGGCCGGCTGGGTTCATTTCTCTGGCTGAGGGGTTAAAAATTCAGCGGGACAGTTTGCCTGTGCTTATTAAAGCTGTAAATTCCGCGCTCCTGCCGTAAGGGCCTTTGCGAACTAATGCTGAGGAATGTGCAGCATCGTCTGGCTTCCCTCCCATGTGCCTGTGCCCCTCTTGTTCCCAGGGACACAGGCCCGGCCTGGCTGGGGCTGGAGCCGAGGGCAGTGCATGTGTTTGTGGGATGGGGGGTCACAGAAACCCTGGCACTGCTGGACGGGAGGGGTGCATGCCAAGCCCCTCCAGAGCATGGGGCTTCCAGGGTGGCAGGGAACAGTCTGAGCTTAAAGCAGTGCGAGGATTGTGGTGCTCTGAGGCTTTAAACACAATTGAAAATGAAAGCGACTCGATGAAGTAAATAATTTTGTTAAACTCTCACGATATCTTCTAATGCTGTAACAGCATAAAAAATGAACACTTTAAAAAAATGTCTCTGAAATAAAACATAAAATCTCTGGTTGAGCTGTTGGTGCTTTTTCAGATCTCCACAATGTCCAGCACTGTAAAAGCCAAACTGTAGTATAATTGCAGAAGTGAAACTAGACTTCACCATTTTGCCTTACTCATGAAGGGATATATATACACACTTAAACACAAAAGGAGTGGTGCTGCTTAATGGCTGTTTATAGGGTCTGTATAAAAGGATGTAAAAAAGTTGTTCTAAGTGTTACCAAACACAGCTTCTACATTTGTTTCCAGAAAAACTAAAAATGATAATATCCATAGAAGCAGTTTTTTGTGATAGCTGTTGACCCATCTTATTTGCTTAACTGTGCTGAATGCACAGCCTTAAATCTGGTGTACAACAGGCAAGGGGCTTTGTAGAGGGAGTGTTGTGTTTATTCACATCATCTCCCATTGTGTGAAACGTGTGATTTCATGTTTTTGTGAAAACTTGAGGAAGTACAGAAGTGCAAGTCAGGTTAAAAGCCCCTTATGAATTCACATGAATTGTATAGGTCTTATTTAACTGCTCATATAGTAAATAACATCTCACTAGTTAACCAGGAAAGAGTTCAGTCTGCAATCAAAATATCATAGAATCCTAGAATAGTTTGGGTTGGAAGGGACCTTAAAGATCATCTTGCTCCAACCCACTGCCATGGTCAGGGGCAGCTGCCCAAAACAGGTGAATTATGATTTATTTATTCCTGCAGTTTAGACTTTTTCCCTGTTACTGAAAATCTTTTGCAAAATCAATTGCCTGTAAGTTAAAGTTACGATGGACATACTGTGTTGTCCATGTTCTGAATTCTATGATTATAAAGACATTCACTATAGATGTTTTCACTACATTTTGCTTTTATTTTGAGATGAGTTGCCAGGATGTTGTAATAAATGCTAAACATTACCTAATAGTTATTAGCCAAGTGCTTTTCATAGCGCTTCATAGGAGGAAGAAATAACACTCCTTATCAATGGTGGCACAACCTTTTATACTCTTTTATGCTCTTTTATAACAACTTTAGTTTTGTATTAATGTAGAACACAATCATTTACATTGACTCGAGTTCCTGCTGAAAAATGGGAGCAGCTGATGATCTTGCAGTAAAAAATTACTTGGGAGCTGATTTTTAACTATTGCAATAAGTCTGCAGTTTAAATGTATACTTGTGTACTACTAAAAGTGACCTGCAAAAGCAGAAAAAGGGTAGTGGAGTATTTTGTATAAAATTCTGTCTTCAGAATTTAAAGGAAGGTAACTGCAAACTTCGCAAGGGAGATTGTTACTGCTGACAGGCTCAGGGATGACCAAAAATTGGGGGTGTTCTAAATTACATAGTACCATTTGAGGGTGAAGAGCATTCAAGATTTATGTCTTTTTTTAAGATTTGTTTAAATTAACTACTCTGAAGATTCAGAGGACAATGTTGGGGCACATTACTGTTCTTTATTCAGTGCCTCACAGTTGCAGTAACATACTGGTAATTTTAAATGTGATTTATAAAATTAAAGAGTCTGTCAAAAAAAGGATTCAAGACTTGACAGATGGAAAAAACACCCTCAAAATCTAAAGGGACAAGTTCTTTTTCTGTGTCCTCTTTAAATATGAGGGAAAAAAACACAATAAGACTAGATCCCTTTTTCACTTCAGGTCAACTTTTACTAGTAACAGTTAAAAATCACCGGGTTGATTGAAGTGCCTGGGGTTTTTTCCCCTGTGCGTATTTATATTTGGTTGCTTTCTGGTTCCAGAAATAAAACCCACTCATGCAAATGCTCATGTGCATAAGACACAAGCATAAAGAATATGCCAATGCATTTGTATGAATGGTCAATAATTTAGGTATTATTTTATATAGAAAAGTTGGAGGTGTGGCTTTTTCTCTCTGATTTTGCAGCTGAATTTACTGTGTTCTGTGCAGAATGGCTGTTGATGGTGGGTGTGGGGACACTGGAGACTGGGAAGGTCGCTGGAACCATGTAAAGAAGTTCCTCGAGCGATCTGGACCTTTCACACATCCCGATTTCGAGCCAGGCACTCAAGTGAGAAACACTTACTTTTAATAAAAACATCTGTAGTGTGTGTCGCAAAGTAACGTAATCAGGTTCATTAATTGACCCACCAGCAATGTGTGAGTACTAAGACTGCATGAAAAGCTTGTGTTTTAATCAATTGAACATTATGGTGCTAGAACATACTGTGTTCTTTTTATAAACTTGTATTTCTAAACTGTACACTGTCAACTATAAGCTTGCTGTCATCATATATAAATATGTAGCAACATATGAATTATGCTCTGTGTTTGAGTTATAGTGAAAAGTGGCAGGATTTGTCCTCCATTTTTAAGTAATTTGATACAGTGATGAATTTATGGTACATAAAGCAGAAATTAATGTTATGAGTACTTGGAGAACTGGGAAAGATATTTAGCAGGCAAAAGAAAAATTCAGACTATTTTAATTACTTCTGGTCTCCCTTTTTTGTACATTTTGTTTCATAGCTTACAATTGAAAGTATTTTACTATTACCTTTTTAATGTACTGTTCCATTATTTACTAATTCGGAGCTGGAGTTTAGAGAAACTGCACAGAAAGCAGTTATATAGTTAAAAAAATTAAATTCTTTTTGGCCAGCAGTGTTGTATGTAATGTATATATATATATATATGTATATATCAGTGAACTACTTGAAGGAGGAAAACATTACCTCCTTAAACCAAATAGCAGTAAAAGTGGACATTGCTTTTTTCATGGTCAAAATTAATATAAAGGTATTACTCATATCAGTGACGGTCTTGCTTTATTCTAAGTTGGGATATGGGAACTGCATGAACTCAACAGCTGATTAAAGTCTGATATATAATTACTTCTGGAAATACAAAGTTGCTTTATCTGTAACTCTCTAGGCACTGAAAATTTATGGTAATGTTTATAAGGGTTATGAAAAAAAGGACGAATTGTATTAACTTTTTGTTTTATGTTTTCTGCAGGCTCTTGATTTTTTGCTAAGCACATGTAAAGTATTAGTTATTGGAGCAGGAGGATTAGGATGCGAACTCCTAAAAAACCTGGTAATTTACTCAGTTTTCACCCTTTGCTTCTTAAAATTTTCTCTTTTTAACTTGAGGGTTTACTATTTATTTTATCATCTATAGCTACTAGATTTCCAAGTTCTAATCCACATGTGTAAAATAGATGTTTATACAGACAATAAACTTGAAGAAAGTTGTTAATAAGCTTGAAATGTGGTAGTCTTAATAGATTGCTATTATTTATTCAGCTGTCTCAAAGCTGCTGGGGCAACATGTTGTTGTTTATGTAGTGTAGCCAGAAGTTCATGTGCAGCCTTAGATAGAGTCTGGTGTTGGTGATTCTCCCTAATCTTGAGATCTGTGTAAACAAAGTAAATTAAGAACAAATCATGCTCATAATGTTACAAGGAAGGGTTGTTTGGAAGACCGTGGTGAAAATGATAGAGTTGTTTAGGTTGGAAAAGACCATTAAGATCATTGAGTCCAACCAATTTCCTTGGTGTAGAGATTACCAGGAGTTGTTCTTTAGTTTTCTGCATATAATTATTATGGATTCTCTTGCTACATGTTCTGAAAAGCAATTTTTAAGTGGTTAAAATGCAGTCATGAGATGAATAAGCGCTTTTGATTTACTCCAGTTGTGAGGGAATAATGCAGTTTCATCTTACAGATCAGCCTATTTCCCTGTGTTAGGATTAAGTAGACTAAAGCAGTCCTGCCTTCAGTAGAACATTGTCTTTGACCCTTGGAATGTTACTAATTCCATCTGACTAAATGCCAGCACTAACAGCCCAACAAAGAATGACCATGTACCTGTCTGCACAGGGAATGAGCAAAAAAATGAGGAATCTGTTCCTGCAGTGGTTGCCTTTTTTTGGCATGTGCAATGAATTCTGAAGCTCTGTAAGCATTTCATTTCCTATTAAATGAAGTTGACCATCTCTTTTCACAGGCACTGTCTGGCTTCAGACAGATCCATGTTATTGACATGGATACTATAGATATTTCTAACCTTAACAGACAGTTTCTGTTTCGGTAAGTGGTGTTTTCACAGTTCAACTTCTGTTTTTTTCAGTGTGCCTAAACAAAATGTGTATAATCATTATTTTGGTAGGATGTTATTAAAGTTTACTGAACCTTCATATCACAGTAGTACTCAGAATTAACTAAATGCTATGTGTGATTTCTTCTTTTGGGATCGGTGGTGTTATAGTTTGAGTGTGAAGAAAATACATGTTCCTTACATTTCCAGCAGAAAAGTTGACACCAAAAAATAATGCACACAGATTGAAATCTTAGATTTTCTAGTGCCCTTTTCTTCTAAGCACAATGAAAAATTGTTGGATTGTTTTTGGTGCTGATAACTGTAGTTACATGGACATGTTTGGATAACTATGAATATCTCATATCTCATGGTTTACAGGGTTCATAGAATGCTTTGAGTTGGGTTCTTTAATATTACCATGTCAATAAATTATTCTAAAGTAACAATTAGTCACTTAATTCAGTATTGCAATGCATAGAGAATGGAGAGCTTGAATCTGCTGAAATAAGACATTTGGAATTGCTTGGGTTTTTCCCAGACCGAAGGATGTGGGGCGACCAAAAGCAGAAGTGGCAGCAGAATTCCTGAACAGTCGCATTCCCGGCTGTGCTGTCGTACCGTATCCTTTTGTAGAGAAGGAGTAGCCCTGAAGGCTTCAAAATCCTAGAAAACTGTAGGTGGTAAGAGTATCTAAAGTATTTTGCTGCCATCCCGTCTTTTTTGTGCAATAAAGAACAGATTCATTCAGCTGGTGATTGAGAATTCTTTCTCAGTTACATTACCATACAGGGAATATGCATGGGAAAGGCTCAGCTTCAAGAAACTATTTTGTATTTTTCCACTGAGTCCTTTTATTCAAATGTAATATTGTAATTTTCACTGAGATGCTGGAATTACAGGTTTAAAAGACCGAGTGTTTTGAGTATTTACTGGTAGGAGACATTAGTTTATAAACTTAGAGCAGCACTTACCTATAGGGGACTTTGTGAGAGCACATTTTGAGCTTCCTAAATATTTTGCCTGCTGAACTTTCTCCTGTTTGTGACTATTACATTGTGTCCCTTAGTTGTTTTTTCAGATACTACAGCTGCAGCTGTGGGAACTTTGAATCTTAAATCCCACAGTTTTTTTTAAAAAGTCTTGTATAAAATGATAGCAATAAATTAGATAACATTTTGGCTTTAGGTTAGCAAATAGAAAACAGTAAACAACTATAAATTTATTCCTTTACTGGTTTTACATTCAGATATTTTAAAAAGATTCAAGACATGGATGAAAGCTTTTATCGACGTAAGTGGAATTTGTGTGCCTGCCAAACACCCACTGGTGCTTTAGGGCAACCTTGCAGTTGTTGCTGCCCACTGCTTTTCCTGGTAGTTGGATTGCTAGTTATTTTAGTCTTCTACAATATACTGAAAATAGAAGTAACAAATAAAATTGAAATACATCTGTGATACAGTTAATCTAGGGGAGCTAGTTAAACTACAGTCACTGTCTCTGGACTGTTATGGACAGAGTGGTTTGCTTTTCTGAAAAAATGTGCATTAGTATAGAATTTAATTAAATGGGTTTTTTCCCCCTAGAGTTCCATATTATTGTTTGTGGGCTGGACTCTATAATTGCAAGAAGATGGATCAATGGCATGCTGGTAAAGTCTTCAATCTTTTTAAAGCCTGATTATTGCTTGGGTAAAAGTAAAAGTAAACATATTTGTGTAGAATGTGACATTAAAATGAATGAGAGCTGTTGAAACTGACAGCTTTCTGTATCTATTTCTGTTTTCTTTCTGTGAACAGGGTGAAATGCATGCTCTCTTACCTGCCCTTTTCTAGCCAACATTTGCGCAGTGCCCTGCAGGGGTGATTTCAAAGTTAGATTCCATTGTTTGTGGCCTTGTGCAGTCAGCTTGTGAAGGTCATGAGAAGGGAAGTTCTTCTCTGGATGCTCCCATTGTGAACTTTGTCTTCATTACCCAAACAGTGCTTGTTGTGCTGCAACTTGTAAATGCCATCCTTTGGAGCTGCACTGTTACAGAGTTCAATGACCAGGAAGCTGATAGTTTTAGGCATTTTTATCACTCTGAATTTCTTTATGAAACAAGGATCTGGAGTACTAAAAAACCCCCAAACCCAAAATAACAAACTAAGAATCAAACCCCCAAATCCTTCAAACCAACCAACCATTTGTTCTGATATACTATAAGGAAATAAAAGCATTTATCAGGGGAGGAGGTGGAGGGTGAAGGTGGTAGATAAGTCTTGTGCATTAACAAATAAGTAGTGTTTTATATACTATGCACCCTTAAAATAAATGGTGTATCAAGCACTCAGTCTTACGCTGTACCATTAACAATAGAATTTTTAGGATTTTTTTTCATCCTGCAACTTGTTTAAAAAACCAAACCAAACAAAAACCAACAACTCCCCCACCTTTATTCGTTAGATGTCCTTTTTACATTATGAAGATGGTGTACTGGACCCAAGTTCCATCATACCTTTAATAGATGGAGGGACGGAAGGTTTCAAAGGAAACGCCCGTGTGATTATTCCTGGTATGACAGCATGTGTTGAGTGCACACTTGAGCTTTATCCACCACAGGTAATTCAACCACTGATATTTCCATTTTTTTAATATACTCTTCTGATTTGCTGGTTGCTTTTCCTAGTACTGTATACAGTGTATTACTTGGTTTCTTCTGGTTTTCTTCCCCTGCCCAACCAGGTGAATTTTCCCATGTGCACTATTGCATCTATGCCCAGATTGCCAGAGCATTGTATTGAGTATGTCAGGATATTGCAGTGGCCAAAGGAACAACCTTTTGGAGGTAATTAGTGTATTACACTGATGCTAAATTGCCATTTCTCCTTTTAACTGACTTGAGTTGGGTATATACAGCTGCTTCAAAAAAACCAGTCCTACCACTTAACCTCATGTGGCTCATTGTTGTATTGAATCTAAGCCTCCTCTGAGCTGAAGATAGATTTTCACTTCTTGAACTTGCTGTCTAGTTCCATATTTGTTAATGTGTTTCTCACACTGCATAGTGTCTTTCCTGACTTAAAATGTAACCTGTAACAGCTCTATAATTCTGTGCAGTTAAGATAGTTTGTGTATGGGATGTGTTAGAACTAGAAATGTTTGTAGAAATTATATTTTGATTATTTAAAAGTGTCAAGTTTTAATAGCTTCATAGGGTATTTGTTTTAACTCCAATGAAAACAAAGGAGCTTTTCTTAGACAATAAGAATGCTATATTTCTGAAGAACCTTTATAATTGCAACTTAGCTGTGAATACTTTACTGTAGATGGTGTTGCATTGGATGGAGATGACCCTGAACATATACAGTGGATTTACCAGAAATCTTTAGAAAGAGCATCACAATTTAATATTAAAGGTGTTACCTACAGACTCACCCAAGGTAAGGGGATGGCATTTCACCAAGTTTGTGACGTTCTGCACTTAGGCTGGATTGGCACTCTTTGTTTTTGTAATGACTAAACTGGCAGCTCTGCTATGAAAGCTTTTCTTCCTTAAAACAGAAACAAGGAGTTAATTTCCTGTGCCAACACAAATATTTTTATGATGAATCAGATGTTTAGGCATTTGTGATGAATGAGGGAAACTTATCTGGGACAAAACTGAACATTCTTTTTGCCGTTTTATTTTTAACCTGGAGCAGGTCCACAGTTTACATTGCACTGTGACCACTTTTACTGGGTCAAAGTGTAGAAACAAAAGGATGTGATTGCCTTTTTTAACAATAACAACACTTTATGCCAGTTTAGGCTGGTTAAGACTGTGGCATCTGTTCCTTATGGCTGTCCATGTCTCTGTTCACATGCAAATGCAGAATGCTGACACTCATTTAATCAGCATTTTAGACACTGACCAAATAGAAGTGAAGTCTCGTATGGAATCTCCAGAATTTGTGGTAACTTCTGTAAATTTGTTGACTTGTAGTTCTGAGAATGCATTTGAAATTCTGGACTTGAAATGCCACACTTGAACCTCTGAGAATGCTTCTCTGTCACACAAGGAATCAGTTTGCCCTTTTTTATCTTCCTCAGATTCCACCTGGTGTCTTGCAAAGTCTTTGTAGCATTTTGTACTGGCTTCTCTAGTAGTATTTTTTGGGGTACAGATAAATATGAACTTCATTATGAAATATAATTATGTAAATGCAAATGGCTGCACAGTTGTCAGCATTTGAGGGTGGCTTCATTATAAAGTATATAGCAGAAAAAAAGCCAAAGATAGAGGTTTTATGCCTGTTTTCTCAGATGTAAAGGGATACAAATCAATAATGGAAGTCAGAAGAACTTCAGACTACTTAGGAATTCACTGTTTTTGGCAGACTTTAAAAAAGAGTGAACCTCCTTGTTCCTGATGTACAAACTTATAGGAAACCTTGCTTTATGTCCGTGTATGTTCTGTGCTGTTTGACTGGGTGGGCTCAACAAGGAGAGTTGGATCCAGATGGCAGTGCAGTTTGGCAAGCCTGTTATTGCAGAAGGAATACCAAACCCAACTGTCTTTTCTGTATGCATTTCTCGACTTAAACAGGAATAGAACAGAGTTTTAAATTAATTTTCAGTGCAAAATAGAGAATAATTATTTTCATAGTTTGTTCACTAGTTCTCTTTGTGTGGTACCTGCTTATTCTCAACATATTTGATCCATTCCTAAAACAAAAAAATGTCTAAGTACTGGAGCCATGTGCCGTTATACCTTATTGTTAGAGAAATTCCTGGAAAGTTTCAAATACCTTTGAGTCCACCCTTCTGTAATTACTCTGTATAAAAGTCATCTCCCAGTATAGTTTCCTGGAAAACAGAGAGCTGTATGTTTTGTTTTTACAGGGGTGGTTAAACGAATTATTCCAGCAGTAGCTTCTACAAATGCAGTAATTGCAGGTATGCTGAAAGAACTCATTTCATTTTTGCTTGACTGACTTTAGAGTTTTGTGGGACAAAAATTTGTAACTGAGAACCTGGAGAGGATATTAGTAATTTTCAAATGGGTCTGATGTATTCTTGCAGTCTCATTTCTGTTTTCTATAGAGAAACAGGATGTGACTGTATGACTGTTAAGCTTATGTTTGACTGTGGGAGTAAGCAAAAGCACTGGCAAAAAGAATTAGAAAACACAGTACACAGACTTAACATAGTCTCAGATTATGTGATATAACACCACATATGTGGTGTTAATGCATAGAACTCCCAGCTGCCTTCAGATACTTCTTTTTTCTTTCTACAAATTGTTATACTTGATTCTTTTTGTCACTTCTTTGGTACAATTTTGTGCACTAATGTCTGCATGTCTGATAGAACTAGAAAGTGAAGAAATTGTTTTGCTTTTTTTCTCATTCCAGCTGTTTGCGCCACTGAAGTTTTTAAAATAGCCACAAGGTATTTAATTTTTTATTAAATATTTATAACATACATGATTTCCAGTATAATGCCATTTATCAACTCTAACCTATTTGCATTATTACAGTGCATATGTTCCTCTTAACAACTACTTGGTGTTTAATGATGTGGATGGATTATATACATACACTTTTGAAGCTGAGAGAAAGGTTAGTGCCATTAAAGGCTTGTGTCCTTGATTTTTATTTATGCAGTTTGTGTATATTTCTGAACTCTAATATTGAATCTCTGTGCCCCTAGCAC
Source organism: Campylorhamphus procurvoides (assembly GCA_013396655.1). NCBI lineage: Eukaryota > Metazoa > Chordata > Aves > Passeriformes > Dendrocolaptidae > Campylorhamphus > Campylorhamphus procurvoides. The sequence continues at coordinate 4,174,686 of WBMV01003161.1, read as the reverse complement.
TAAATAATAATATTTCTGAAGTCTTAAAAGTGGATACAAAATAAGATATGCAAACTTTAAAATGACTCATAGGCAAATCTTCTCAAAAAGAGGTTATGATAACAAGATTTGAAGGTTTGTAGTAGTAGACTTTTTGTCAGATGAAATTTATCATTCATAAATACTTAGCTGCTGTTGGGAGTCAGTTGAACAGTGACAAACTTCACAAGGAATTGGGTTTTTGTCATTAATATTTGCAACACTATTAATATTTCTAGAGCTAAACTTTAAAAAAACCACAACACAAACACTCTTGAGATGTTATTAGCAGCATTTCTAAAATCATATCTAACATAATATGTATCTTGTGCTACTTTGTTGTAGGAGAACTGTCCAGCCTGCAGCCAGCTTCCCCAGAACATAGAGATTTCCCCATCAGCTAAACTGCAGGAGATCTTGGACTACTTGACAAATAATGCTTCATTGTAAGTGTGCAACTATGCCAGCTTTTTTGGTAGTTCAGCATTTCAAAATGATAATTTGTAAATGTATTTTTACCTGATTGTTTGTTATTTTGTTTTTTTTAATGTTTTATATATAGGCAAATGAAATCTCCTGCAATCACAGCAACTATGTATGGGGGAAATAAAACACTTTATCTACAGGTAATCTAAACATACATAATTCTGTTTAGTAAACATAATTTATTTAAATTTACTGTCCTGAACTTGAAATCTTTGACTTTTTTAATTTGCAGACAGTAGCTTCAATTGAAGAACGAACAAGGCCAAATCTTTCCAAGACACTAAAAGGTATCCTGGAGTTGTCACACATAGATTTTCAAATTACAGAAAGTCAATTCTGTCCCTCTGTATGGATGTTCAGTGTTGTTTTGTACTATGCAAGAGAATGTGCCTCATTGTCCTTTTACATGCAATACACCTTTCTCAGGTATATGAATTGTTTAAAGGTGAAGTGCAGGCAGGTGCAGAGAAGATTGCACCAAAGCAAGCTGATAACTGCTGTAAATTAAATGTACTTCCGTAAAGTTTTATGTATATTTCTGGACAAGGTCTGTTAGTTTCCTGGTTAAATTAATACTAATTTAGCCAATGGGATGTTTGCAGCTTTGTTTCATTGTATTTATGGTATGTGGAAATAGCATTCATAACCTTTTTGTGCTTTTTTAAGTGCAAAAAAAGCCGAAAACCACCTGTTTAATTAAATTAAATTAATTAAACTTTTCATTCTGTTTCAGAATTGGGGCTCGTGGATGGCCAAGAACTCGCAGTTGCTGATGTTACAACACCACAGACTATGTTGTTCAAGCTTCACTTTACCACTTAATTTATTCATAAGTGAAGTGCAAATACAGCAAGGGAAATCTGTGCCCACCTTGTAAAACAATATACTCTGTGGGTGTTAAAGCAGCCTGAAATGTTTCTGTAAGTGCTAGCATGGTTGAAGGTTAGGAAATCCAAACAAATCACCATATTTCAGAACTGTATGTAGAAGCCAATATTTGGTGGATTATATTTGTATAAATGCTTATTCATGTACAGATCTCTGATGTATAGAAATACACTTTTTCCCGTTTCTGTTGTCAAAATGTTCATGCTAATGTACTTTCAGACACATGGAACTTTAAGGTGGCCAAAAGTCTTGTTTTCAACACATGTGCACACATATATGCAAAGAAAAGGCCTTTTAAAAGGAACCACAGCTGTTTTGGTTTTTAGTTGTTGCACTGCTTTAGACTTGCTGAGTCACCTTAAACCAGAAGAGGCAGTAGATTAAAATGAGCATTTTCCTATTATTAGATATTGATTTGATCAATTTTATGAAGGGTTTTAAATATGGAGAAGATTACTTTGTTTACAAAAAACACAAAAGGACAAAATGATCAACTGTACATGAAAATACAGATGTGTCTCCTCACTGTCCCCAGGCAGCTGCCATGCCCAGCATTGCAAGATTATGTTCAAATATCATTGGTGCTGTTTGTGCCCACCTTGTAAAACATCATAAAGACATCTGAGTTTGTGACTTATCGGTGAACATTCAGGAGTGTTTGTAACCTCAGTTAAAGCTTCTAGGGCATTATTTGGCTGCTTTGGTCAGAGGGATTTCTCTGAGCAGCACAGGGTACCTCAATCTGAATTCCAGTTATACATGTTAACAGTGACTTTACATCTTTCAAATATGAACTGGGGTCTGACTTCCCAGCTGAGTAGTGATAGGACAAGGAGTAATGGGTACAGATTGAAGGAGGGGAAACTTAGGCTAGATAATTAGGAAGGAATTGTGTAAGGAGAATGAGCCCTGGCACAGGGTGCCCAGAGAAGCTGTGGCTGTCCCATCCCTGGGAGTGTCCAAGGCCAGGTTGGACGGGGCTTGGAGCGCCCTGGGCTGGTGGACGCTGTCCCTGCCCATGGCAGGGGTGGCACTGGGTGGTATTTAAGGGACCTTCCAACCCAAACCACGCCGTGATTCTCTGATTCTGCCACACCGTGGTGAGTGGTTTTCGCTGAGCAGCCCAAGGGACCGAGGGCAGGAATAAACCCCCTAGAAGGGCAGTACCCAAGGCCGGGCAGTCCCCCTCACCCAGCCCGGCCGGGCGCGGTCACTGCGGCTCCGCCCCCCGGGCCGCTCCGCTCGGAGCGCGGCTGCGCCGGGCCCGTGTGCGACGTGGATCCGGCAGCGCCTGCGCCCGGGTCCCTGCCCATTCCCTTCCCTTTCCTTCCCTTCCCTTCCCTCCTTCTCCCCTCGGCGCCGGGCCGAGCCCCCCGGCCCTGCCGGGCAGCGGGTCCGAGCTGCGGGCGGTGCCGCCGCCGGGGCCGCCGAGGATGAGCTGGTTCAACGCCTCGCAGCTCTCCAGCTTCGCCAAGCAGGCGCTGTCGCAGGCGCAGAAATCCATCGACCGGGTGCTGGACATCCAGGCCGAGGAGAGCCCCTGGCCCGACGCCGTCATCCCCGACTACGGTGACGGTAAGGGCGGCCGCCCGAGCCCCCTCACGGCCCGGCCCCTCGCCCTCCTTCTCCCCTCAGCCCCCTGGCCCGGGCAGGTTTGTCCGGCCCCTCTGGTTTGTATAACCCACCCTGGACCTGGGCAGATTTCCCCAGCCCCCCTGGTTTGTATAACCCACCCTGACTTGGGCAGGTTCCCTTGACCCTCGCTGGTTTGTATAACCCACGCTGACCCGGGCAGGTTTCCCCATTCCCCCCTGGTTTGTATAACCCACCCTGACCTGGGCAGGTTTCCCCAGCCCCCCCCTGGTTTGTATAACCCACCCCTGGTCTCTGTCACCTCCCCCCGGGCACCGTGACACCCACATAAAGATAGGCAGGCCTTGCTGTTGTCACCTGCATCCTGCTTTTATTGCACTGAGATTCGGACCCGTGTTCCTCAAGGCGGTATTTTTTGGCTAATAAGTGATAAAAACCTGCCTAATAATAAAAAAGCAGAAATCGTGCCCTTCCAGAGGCACTCATGGATTAGCTCTTTGCGAAGAGCAGAGTGGGAGGTGAAAGTCTGGTCCACATAAACCAAGGGAAGTTTCCACTTGTTGTGGAATTAGGGCCATAATTCTTGGACGTGTGTTGAAAAGAATGTGTTGGTGGAAAAGTTGTCATGGCCCTGGGAAAGTGTCTCTCTTTTACGTGTGCTAATGTAGAACCTGAAGGAATGGTCAGTCCTGAGCTGCTGTTTGGAAATGCAGGAGCAAAAAGGAGCCCTCTCATCAGAGACTTGTTTCCCCTGCCCATAAATAATATCTTAAAGATAAGAATTAATGAAAGAAAGGGTGGAAAGTAAATAATCTGGAATCTGTGGCCTTACTACAACTATATCTAGAAGATGTGCATGTATTTGGAGTAGGAGGTTATTTCCAGGTGAACCCCCAGCAGAGTGACATTTCAGAAGATTTCAGTTTTCAGAAAACTGAAAGCTGTAGCAACTGAAAGTGTTTTCCAAGCTGGTTGCTCAGCAAAGGTCAGTTTTGCATGTCTTTGTCCCTTTTTGGGCTTGGCAGTCACTTACGTAGTCCATCTTCATCTTAAATTACTGGAATTGTTTGTAGAAAACGGTGTCTTGTTTAATTTACTCAAATTTTAGACTTGCCCAAACAGTTTTTTATTTTAATTTATATCTTAGTATTTGTAGTCGTTCTGTAATTCATAAGGAGAGCAGCAAAGATCAGCATGCATCTGGTTTCAGGGAAAACATACTTGTTTTTAAAAGGCATCAAAATATGTTCTGAATGTGACAGTTTACTCGGAGCTTTTTCTGCAGCAATTGAATCATGGGCAGTCATAAATCAGGTATTGAATCAGGTAGTAATGAAGTAAATGTTTGTAGTAATAAATCATATGTTTGTAGTATTTTTGACAGTGAGAGCAGTAGTTATGTGGATTTCTGATTTGAGGCCAACAGCTATCAACAGTTCCTAAAAGTGGAAGTCAGCTTTAAATTAAACAGGGGGTTTAATAGATGCTGCTGTATAAAGTGAGTTTGTTTTTTAAGTAGCCTGAGATAGTTATGTTATCCAGGTTATATTTGTAGGTACAAAATCAAATTGGGTATTATTTTTTGATTTATCTTTGTTATTTACTTGGGGTGCTACTGAAATTCGATGCTGAAATTCATATTATCCTTGCTGCTGACAAGTCCTGGAAAACCTGCAAGAATACAATAATAGGAGCTGTTGATGTTGTTTCAGAGCAGCTTCAGAACTAAACAATTCAGTATTTCTCCACAGGAGGAGAAAAAACCTCTCGGCTGGGCTGTTGATGATGAGTTTTGTCAGCTCCATGCTGATGCTTGGTGTGTGAGGAAAGATACGAAGCCTGTCACAAACTGAAGGGCAAGAACCCTTATCTTGGTGTAAATTCTGTAAATATTTAAAGCTTTTCCCTTCTGTTTTCTGTAGTGGTGTGTGAAGTGTTTTTGTGCTACTGGCAGATAACTTTTAAGACCTAGTATTTGTTTTCTCCTTTTGTAATCTGTATATTCTCTAAACTACAGTTTTTCAGGTTGTTTTGCCTGGCCTCCTCACGCTGCAGGAAGCAGGAGGCCACATTTGCTTTTGTTGGTTCTCTTTGCCAATGCAATGCTTGCTTTTTGTGCCCAAATAGCCTTCAGACTTGCCCTTGCAGCTCTCAGAATGTTTTGTGGGCTTGTTTCCTCTTCCCTGACACTCATGCTTGGATTTACTGGTGCAGTTTGTGTACAGGTTCTTTCTGCCTTTAAGTTACTGTTTAACTGGGAGGGGGAGCAAGTTGGTTCCATTCAGGTATTCCTGCTTTGTAGAGGTGCCTGTGCTCAGCTGAAGTCTTAACCTTAAGGGAAGTATGAAGTACTTTTTTGTTGCTTCATCTAAAAATTGCATCCAGGCTTTGTAAGGAAGTGGTAATGAAAATGATTCTGTTTGTGATTGTGTATAATATTCACTTAAGTAATATGAGTAATATGTTGAAAATATCCGTTTTTGAACTGTTGCATCTAAAAAAGATATATACTGACAAATAATATGTTTTAAGGGTTTTTTTTGCCTATTTCTCCTTTTTTTTTCTTGTTTTAGGAACAAATTCTCTCATAAGTGGAGGATGGGATACGTCTTCCTGGGGCTTAAGTTCAAACACAGAACCCCAGAACCAGCCGGTATCGCCCACAGCAATCACTAAGCCAGTGAGAAGGACGGTAGTAGATGAATCCGAAAACTTCTTCAGTGCCTTTCTCTCCCCAACAGATGTTCAGAGTATACAGAAAAACCCAGTGGTGTCCAAACCTCCAGCCAAATCACAGCGACCCAAAGAGGAGGTGAAAAGCACTTTAAAGGAGTCTCAGCACCCCAGTCAGCGGGAGGTGCCGGTGACGACAGAGGCAGAAGTGAAGGACTCCTCTGTAGCTGTTCCGGACTTGAAAAGCCTCGATGCTCCCAATGAGGAGTTAGAAGAGAATTCTGTGCTTAAATCTGATGCCAAGCATGAAGCAAGCACAAATGACGTTACTGACAAAAAGGCATCTGCTCTAGACTTTGCAGAGCCTGAGGATGCTCCAAATGAAAAATCCAGTGGAGGAGAAGATGGAGCAGCGGGTGCACCAGAGGGCACTTCACGGCCTCTTGGTGCTGGCACAAAAGACATGGGTTTGGAAGGCAAGGAAAGAAAGACTGAGGACAGACAAAGTAATACCCCCTCCCCTCCCATTAGCACTTTCTCCTCGGGCACTTCCACAACCAGTGATATTGAAGTTCTGGACCATGAAAGTGTGATAAGCGAGAGCTCTGTGAGTTCAAGACAAGAAGCTGCAGATTCAAAATCCAGCCTTCACCTCATGCAGACCTCATTCCAGCTTCTGTCCACATCTGCCTGTGCGGATTATAATCGTTTAGATGACTTCCAAAAAATGACTGAGAGCTGTGGCTCCTCTGATGCTTTCGAAAGAATTGACTCATTTAGTGTCCAGTCCTTAGACAGTAGAAGTGTAAGTGAAATAAACTCAGATGACGAGTTATCAGGCAGGGCTTCTGCCTCTGCATCTGTTGCTGTCAGTTCTGCTGTGCCAAAGACAGAAACAGTTGATGCCCTGAAAAATAAATCTGAAATCTCGAATGATGCTCCTGTGTTGCATGCTGAGGAAGCTGAGATGGAAGAGAGTGGGAGAAGTGCAACCCCTGTTAATTCTGAACAGCCAGATGTTTTGGTTGCTGCTGTGCAATCTGTTGAAGAACAGGTTGTGAAGGAGGAGGTTGAGCCACAGCAGGATGCTGTGGAACAAGTGGTAGAAGAGGACAGTGAAAAGCAAGAGTTTAAAAAGGTAACTGTAAAACACGTATTGCAAACACACTCTTTAATTTCAAGTGAAATGCCTGACATCTTATATTAGCTTGTCATCTATCTCCAATGTCAGCATCACTTTATTCGAATAACTTGATGCCAAAGTATCATACCCTGTAGAAAACTGTCCTTGATACCTTGCAGAGGAACAGTACAGCTGAAATTTCTGGTCAGATAGTTTTGGGTTTCACCTGATCCACCTGTCTAACATAATTGTGAATAATGAGTACTGCTGGCAAACACCACTTCAATAGGTCAGACCTTGATAAGTCAAATATCTATTTAAATTGTTTGGTGTAATTTTTTTTTCTGTGAAAGGTAGAAGAGATTCCTTGGAATGTTTTGATCTGAATTGCAAAGCTACAAGCCTTTAGTATTTAAGCAATAATCAAGAAAATATTTGCAAACTTTTTTTTTTTTTCACAATTATCAGAATTGGATTACATTCCAGGAATATTATGCATGTTCTTTGAGAATAGCAGTAGTTAGTGTAGATGAGTCCTTTTTACTAGATAAATTAATGTTTGTTTTGAGCAGAAATGATCTTCACTTTTAAAAAGGAGGCTCTTTTTAAAGAAGCTAACCGTAGTTATGGAACAGATCCAATGAAATGTGCATTTCTAGTTTAGACAGATGGAAGGACTAGAAGTACGACAAAGTAAAATACTCACGTATATGGAGGCTAAACTGGAGTTTGAAGCAGTGTGTTTTTTCATTTACAATTAAATATAAGTGTTGATGATTTTGTTGAGGAACTTAACTGAGCCACATGTGCCTGATTTAGTAGGACTTCTACACCTGTAGAAAACAGGCATCTACGTGTTTAGATATTGCTTAGCTCTAAATTAATGTGGCAGAAACATGGTAATCCTCACTGACTTTTATCTCAAATTCTTAAAAACATTGATGAATTCAGCTTTAAAAAGTCTTGGGAGGGAATGGTGAGGGGGAAAGGGGAAGCCTGCCCCTCTTGTGTTTTAATTGTCCCTTTCATCTGATCTTTATCTGTAAAAACATTTTCCAGATGATTGATTCATTAACTGAGAAACTGGAGAAGAGGGAAATACAGTTATTAAGTACTAGTAAAGAAAAGGCACGCCTGGAAGAAGCTTATGATAACCTAAAAGAGTAAGTATGAAAATACACAGAGTAATGGATGTAACTGGGATTTTGCTGTAGTACAATCTTAGACAATACATAAACCAAATAGCTTTATGTCTAGGGCAAAGGTTGCACTGCTGGGGAAAGGTGGAAATAACAACTGCATGTGCTGGGATGGGATTTTTTTAAAGGGCCAGAATGTCTTTTGGGAAGAGGCTGGTGAAACCTTTTTCAGTAAGCAAGCAGTAGGAGTGACAAACCTGTAGAGTCAGACTTGGTTATTAATAAAGATTTTATTATAAAGCTCTGATCAAATACCAAATTTATGAATTTAAGGATAATCTGGGAAGCTATTGTTTCATGACTAAATTGATCTTAAACTTCAAAAATACGTTAAATAATTTGCCCTGTATATGATGCAGATTATGGTTAATTAGAAAGTACTTTATTGGGGCAAAACATTTAAGATAATTTGAGCATTTCACTGTTTTCAGGGGTAAATTACAGAATTAATAAAGATCTTTGATTAGTACTTTTAATATGCATGAGGGGTTTTTTGACTTCTGCTTAACTGATATAAAATAAATAAAACATTTTTTAAAAGCATTTAAGACAACCTGCTGCACACTGTTTGGAATGTCACATAATTATGCAACTATTCTGACATTTTAATTTTAAATGTAGTGAAATGTTTAGAATAAAAGAAGAGAGCAGTAGCCTTTCATCTCTTAAAGAGGAGTTTGCTCAGCGAATTGCAGATGCTGAGAAGAAGCTTCAACTAGCCTGCAAAGAGAGAGATGCAGCTAAAAAGGTAATTTGACTTTTTGGTGAAGTTAATACTTACTATTTTAGCGTGCAGTTAAATTTCTTGAGGTTTAATTACTAAAAATTAAGGTAGGGAAAAGCATGAGGCTGACAGGTGCTGTCTTATGCTATTAGAAACCAGCATAAGCTGGTTTTAGCTATCCAGGCTGCTTAGTATTTCCTTGGTATTTTGAAGTTAGTGTGGTTTGGAAAAAAAAGGGGGTTAAGATCTGCTCTTGTTCACCTTGTACTCATATATGCATTGGCATTGGTGTGAGGGAGAGTGGCCTGGGGATGTGAGGAACTGGTGAAGAATGGGAATGGCTTCTTTAGAGGATTAACTGGTAGGAAATTAAGGGCTGATGACAGATTGATTTGGAATGAGCAAAGAAATCTGCAGGAACAAAGTTTATGAGGTTTAAATGTTCTTGACCTGGTATCACAGCATTACATTTTGTAGCTTAATGCAAAAAAAAAGGAAACTCAAATCTGTGACTGGAAAACAAGTATTTTTCACAGTGGTTTGTCACTGTACCTGTCACTGTGTTGACACAGTAGTGAGCTGAAATAGAAAAGTTACCCAGTACCTGTGTGTGAATAGGACAGATTGGTTGGGTTTGCTGTATTGCAAAAGTTTCAAGCATAGTAAATTAAATGGAGGAGTTGGAACAAATTGTACAGAGGATTTACAGAGTCTCAATCCTTGGAGGTTTTAAAAACTTGATGGAATAAGGCTCTGAGCAATCTGTTTTGATCAGATAATCTCCAGAGTTCCAACCTAAATTGTTTTCCAAAAAAATTTCTTCTTTTTTTTGAGAGGAAGGAGTGAGAATAAAAAGGTGATCAGTGTAACTCACTGTGTGTTTTTTCCTAAATGTATTTTAATAAATGGTTCTAAGTGTTTTATCCTGTTATTTAGGAAGTAAAGACTGTTAAAGAAGAATTGGCTACTAGACTTAATACCAACGAAACTGCTGAACTACTGAAAGAAAAAGAAGAGCAAATCAAAGGATTAATGGAGGAAGGTGAGGATGAACATTTTTTTAATGGTAAAAATGTGTAGAATGGTTTGAAATACACTGCCCTTGCATATGAGCCTTCTTTATGCAAAAAGAATGCAAAATTTGAAGCATGTTGGATGTGTCTGAACATTTGAAGCATTTAGTGAGTAGCAAAGAGCAACGGGAGGGGTTGGGGAGGTACAGATGGCTGGAGAGGTGCTTCCTGCAGGGTGCATTAAAAGGGACTGTGAGATAAAACCTCCATGTTCCATTCAGCAGAAATCTAATTAGGGCTTTGTTAAGGCATTTCTACAGTGTCTCCTTTAATACTTTTTGGAAGTAAAATATAGTTAATAAATGAACAGGCTGTTTTATTTTTTTCCTGATGCAATGAGCTCATTTGCTTTACTTTCAAAGCAATTCACATCCCATCCTATCTCACTATAGCTGAGTGTAACAGGGTCATCCCAGGAAAAGGTAGAATTAAAACTGAAGAACTTCCATGAAAAAATATAAGAAAAAGTATTTCCATACTTACTTGATTGTTATTTTCATGAAACTGTAGTGCAGGGCAGGTATGAATAGTCAGTGCATAGAATGTCATCAAGATGCATTAGCATTATATTCATTTTCTTCACAGGAGAAAAGCTTTCCAAACAGCAGCTGCACAATTCCAACATTATTAAGAAATTAAGAGCCAAAGAGAAAGAAAGAGAAACTGTTAACACAAAACAGAACAAAAAGATTAAGGAATTGGAAGATGAGTTGCAACATTTAAAACAGGTGAGTTACTTCTTGTTTGGTTTTTTTAAAAGCTTTTTATATTAGCTGCAGAGTTGGCTTTTTTGGGGGCTCCTGGTAGACTGAATTTTCTTTTTTGGGAGACTTCCCTCTTTTGTAGAATCATAGAATGATTTGGGTTGGAAGAGACCTTAAAGTTCATCTCATTGCAACACCCCTGCCATGGGCAGGGACATCTTCCACTAAACCAGGTTGCTCAGAGCCCCTTCCAGCCTGGCCTTGAACAACTCCAGGAACAATTCTCTGGGCAAACTGTGCCAGGGCCTCACCATTTCACGTTATTGGAACACTGAGTTATGATTTATCTCTATAGTCTCAGAAAAATTGCAGTCAGATGTCTTTCCAGCTGCTTCTTTGCCCTTGCACTGCTGTTTTCAGGTGAGCTGCCCAAATTCAGTGCACTAGATTTTAGCTGGAAAATCTATACCACCAAAATTTGGGCTGTGATTGAATTGAGACCTGACTTTCTTATACTGGGTCTGCTGTTTGTGTATGAAACTGTGGTGAAGAGCAGCCCCCTTATCTGGGGAAGGGCAAGGGTTTTCTTTTTTCTCTTCCTGCAAAATGTCAGATGTGTTTAGTCATTTGGTGTATCTTCATCCCAAAATGTTTGCCACAGTTACCACTGTCCTCAGGTGGCATCATCTGCCCCACATACTGGGGACAGTCTCATGTGTCTTGTGTGCACTCTGCCAGGTGCTTGATGGCAAGGAAGACCTGGAGAAGCAGCACCGAGACAGCATTAAACAACTGAACAGTGTTGTGGAGCGACAAGAGAAGGATCTTGCTAAACTTCAGGCGGAGGTGGAAGACCTTGAAGAAAACAACAGGAGTGTCCAGGCAGCACTTGACAGTGCATACAAGTAAGCAATCACATACTTGGATTCCCTGTCTATTATTTGTGCAATGCTTGTGAAATGTTTATATATAACAGAGTTATTTGCAAAGTCACTGTTGGCATTGTATAAACTTAATACACTGGGATTTTTTTGTGTGTTTCTTTTTGCTTTTTCCTCCTTAGGGAACTTGCAGATCTTCATAAAGCTAATGCTACAAAGGACAGTGAGGCTCAGGAAGCAGCCTTAAGTAGGGAAATGAAGGCAAAGGAGGAGCTTGGATTAGCTCTGGAAAAGGCCCAGGAGGAGGCTCGGCAGCAACAAGAAGCTTTGGCAATTCAGGTGAGTCTCAAGTGCAGTCAATAAACTTTTTAATTGAATAAATGACTGTACCCAAGTGTTTGTGCACCTGACGTAATGACCAGGTGCAATATAAGGTGGAACTCGTTTTTGTGTGCTTAGCAAATACCCAGAGGATTTCTTTCCTGTTCAGTTTGTTCAGTCTTGAGGGGTAGTTTTGCTAAGCCTTAAAATACTAATTTTATTTAAAAATAAAATTATAATTTTCCTTATTATAATTTTACTTGTCTAAATGAAATTACTTGGATAGGACCTGTGTTAAGTTTGTAGCACCCTTACCAAGAAATTCAGTTGGACAGAATTTTTAGTGATTATCAGTGTAACTATTTGTGTGCATGCAAAAATGAAGCCTTTACTTGTAAACAGACATAACCTGTCTAACAGTGTTTAAAAATGGTGTAGACTGTGACAATGGAAAGGTGGTACTGTAACTTTCAGTGAGTGTTTAGTAAGAATTAATTGTTTCTTTAGGTGGCAGACCTGAGGCTGGCCCTGCAACGTGCAGAGCAGCAGGCAGCAAGAAAAGAAGATTATTTACGCCAGGAAATCGGTGAACTACAACAGGTACTCTAAGATAAATAGATGATGCCAACTTGTATCTGCAAGGAGGGTTTCTAAGAACTGAAAATAAAATTCTACCATGGCATTAATAGCCTGAAAGAGAGGCTTTGTTTTCCTTGTTACCTGCAGTATTTGTCTTGTGTAGAGGAGCATTAAGTATTAAAGGAAATGTTTTTTTAAATCACATCCTGAAAAAAAATACTTTTTTATTATGCCTCTTAAATGGAACACTCTCCTTTTAATATAAAACAAAGTACAGACATTAAGTTTGTGATAACCGTCTAAAATTGCTGACAAATGTGCTTTGAATGGCTCCTTAGCTGGTTCTTAAGAATATTTTTCTTGTTCTTGAGGTTCAGAATATAGATTGTTGCCAAAATGTTTCAAATGATGTTCAGAGGGCTCTACATTTCTGGGCCCTTGCTCTCATATCTAAAAATGTTAAATTTCTCCTGTGGAATTTCACACTTTACTACGAGTTTGAACACCTGAACATTAGAATGTAAAGCACTAATTTTAGAATGTTAAGCAGCTGCTATGCATTTTGGTGAATTCTCTATTAATCTTTGAATACATCATATGATTTTAAAGTTTAGTTCCATTTCATTTGTGATTTCAGAGACTCCAAGAAGCAGAGAGCAGGAACCAAGAGCTGAGCCAAAGTGTCACATCGGCTACACGACCCCTGCTCCGGCAGATAGAGAATCTTCAAGCCACGCTGGGAGCACAGACTTCTGCCTGGGAAAAACTGGAAAAGAACCTTTCTGACAGACTGGGTAAGATGTATTCAGCTTTTACTGAACTGGGAGGCTCTTGATGAAGATGTGAGATTGGTTGATATAGTAGTAACCTATTGTGTTAAATGGAAAATGCATAAAAAGCCCAAAAGTGGACACAAATTACTTCCTTTCTGGAGGCAGTCTGTAGTTGTATATTGCATTCTGAAAGAGTATGAAATCTCTCTTCTGTATTGCTTTAATCCTCTGACTGTGTGGTGGAAAATACTTTATTTTCTTTACAACAACAACAACAAAAAAGATTAGTCACATATAAAAATAATCTCAAATCAATTTTGATGCATAATAAGTGGCCCACATTATAGATGTTTGAACAAAAAATGTTAAATTTCCTGTTTTTCTTAATATTAGGTGAGTCTCAAACTCTTCTAGCAGCAGCTGCTGAGAGAGAACGGGCTGCTACAGAAGAACTTCTTGCTAATAAAATTCAGATGTCTTCTTCTGAATCTCAGAATAGTCTTTTAAGGCAAGAAAATACACGCCTGCAGGCTCAACTGGAAGTGGAGAGAAACAAATTAAGGAAAATAGAAAATGAAAACAGTAGGTGAGTTGCTTTTTTGGTTATCAGCATTTCCTTAAAATTGTAGTGAAATAAAGTGTTGATTTCACTACTGATAGCAAAATATTGACAACTATTGATGAAGTTGCCCAGCGTGTTAAGAATATTTTATTTCATGCTAAAGATTGAAAGTTGTTACTTTCATAATGTTTTACAGCCTTGGAGCTATGTTTGTTTTAAGAGCATATGAATCTAAAGTAAACAGAGAATACTTGCTCAGTGACTTTCTCTACCTGTGTCCTTCCTCAATGCAGGTATGAGGTTGAACTGGAAGGGCTCAAAGATGAGTATGCAAAAACCTTGGAAGATGCAAAGAAAGAAAAGGTACTGCATAGTTCAGCTTTAATCCCCATTATTATTGATGTCTGAGCTAATAGGATGTTAACAGCCTGTACTTATTTGTGCAGACACTACTGGCTACTCAGTTAGAAATGGAGAAGATGAAAGTTGAACAGGAAAGGAAGAAGGCAATTCTCGTGCAAGAAGCAGCAAAGGAGAAGGTACCAAAACCTGACATCTCTAAGTCTTATTGTTACTGTCATTTTAGTAGTTTTCTATAACTTGGAACTTAGAGTATATATCTATACTTGGCAGTACATACAGCATATGCTATATAGGCACTGGGAACTTGGCTCTCTCTTTATTGTGAATGCCTTTTATTTTCAGTGAAGTAAGTGTTGTGTTAGACTCACTGAAATACATTCTGAGTAATAGTCCATTTAACCTGAGAAGAGATAAAATATGGATAAAGATTGTTTTATTAATCTTCTGGGGTTTTTGAGTGCTCTTTATTCTCTCTCTTCTGAAGCTACTTGTTTTCTTTGTTTAGACTACTAGCATTGCTTCCACTGAATTCCTGTTTTGTTTCACATGATGGTGTGTAATCCACCACATGCTTTCTAGCTGAAGTCACAAGTCACAAAACAGTCCTCAGGAGTCATTAACTTTGCAACTGCTAATTAGCAGTTGGTACTCAAGTAGAACTGTTTGTATTATTGCTTTCTTACTGTCTCCAGTCCTAAAATCTGAGTTCTTTATCCTTTAGAGGGCAGCATGCTTGTAGATGCTGCCTGGAAAAAGAGGCCAGTCTGTTGGGAGGGTATGTCAGTAAGGTATTAGCATGTGAGGAATCTCAGAATGTAATTAATACACTTTATTTGAAAAAAAACACAAGTATCAACATTCATTCTAAAAAGGGACTTCCTTCTGGGTATGAGATACTCTTCTTGTGGTATATTAGAGCATACAAAACTGCCTCTGAATCTCCCTTGGCTACTTGAAAGAGAAACTCCTTTTGTGTAATATGCAGCTTCTGTCTTAATTTCCTGAAAAGTCTGAGAACTGGAACACAGGTTGTAGTATTTTAGCACAGACATTCTTAATTGTTGAACTTTCACATGTTTTAGGGACTGGGGAAGCAGAAAGTTTATCTATCACATTGTGTTTTTATAGGTAGTGGTGAAAAAAGGCAGTGTTTTTACAGAGTCTATCTTTTACAATGTTGCAAACTTTTTTCTTTGTCTAACTGGTAATGTTGTCTGTTTGTTTGTTTTTAAGGATCGGAAGTCATTTACAATTGAAACTGTTTCAAGTACTCCATCAATGTCACGCTCTAGTTCCATAAGTGGAGTGGACATGGCAGGTCTTCAGACCTCTTTCCTCTCACAGGTAGGATATATCACCTATATTGCCTCCCTTTTTTTTTGACAGAGTACTTACTTTCCTCCTCAAGAAGTTTTATTAATGTAGAAAATGACTCCTCAAGAGTGTATTTGCCTTAGTCAAGGTAACTTCATGTGCAGAAACACCTAAAACCTGCTTGCAAGATGTCTGTGCCTGTAAAACATGTGAAGGGCAGGTGAAATTACAACTTTTATTGCACAGCAATATGTACATATATTGGTGGTGAGTTCACATGTCTGATTTCATTAGAAGAACAGAAAAATAAATTGATTTATTTTTATTAGCAGTCCTGGTTTAGGGCATACCCCTGTTCCCTAGGCAGGTCACTGACTGTTGTGATCAGTGTGAAATCTCCTACTGCTGCATCTTCCTTCTCAGTCTGATTATTGGTGTCAAAGTTAAATGGCATCTGTATAGGTGACATGAGAACTTGGCAGTAAGGAGCTATCCCAAATTATACCCATTCACCTTCAGCTTTCGTTTTAAAAACAACTTTAAGCATTGAAATGCCTGCCTAGCACAACATAATTTTAAATCTTAGAGGATGTAATACTTAGGAGAAGGAAGATTTCAAAGTGTGCACATTTTAATGTAATTTTAAGCTTCTCTAACCTTTTGTTTGTAGGATGATCCTCATGATCACTCATTTGGACCAATAGCTACTAGTGGGAGCAATGTCTATGATGCTGTAAGGATGGGAGCAGGTTCAAGTATCATTGAAAACCTTCAGTCACAGCTAAAACTAAGAGAAGGAGAGATTTCACATCTACAGGTACTGTAGCCACTCTGACATAAACAAACAGTGTTTACAAGTGTAAATACTAATGCAATCAATGTTATATTGTTGGGTTTTCATTCAGAAAGCTTGGTCACTTTTATGACAGTTCTGTGAACCAGAATAGCTGCTGGAGGGATGTGTAGGGATGAGCACCTTTGTTTGGGCAAGGACCTGTCCAGAAAAGTTCTCAGATAAGGGGAAGAAAAAGTCCCAAACTACTGATCAGATGTGAGAAGAGAGTGCTTCCAAGGTGTGCTGTCTCATAGTCTGGCTTAAGAAAAAGCCTTAATTATTACATCAAAATATTTTGACATGGTGTTTTATAAATACAGTAAATTCTTTCCCTCTTCTAATTGTCACATATGTTTACCTTAGCTGGAAATTGGAAACCTTGAGAAAACTCGATCAATAATGGCAGAAGAACTGGTTAAATTAACAAATCAAAATGATGAACTTGAAGAAAAAGTGAAGGAAGTACCAAAATTACGCACACAGTTAAAGGTGAGTGTATTTCTTTTGTAAATCCATGTAAAATTTATGTAACTGGAGATTGTTTTAGGAATGCCTCCATCCGTTTAGGATTATGTTCAAATCTGTCCCTAATCAAAAATGACTGAGGAGCCTGTTTGGGATTTTTATACAGTAGAATATGAAAATGCCCATTCCATGGCTGGGTAGTCACCTCAAAACACAGTTGCTGGAAATGTGTGCTGTGCAGAAGATTGTGTGCTGCTTCAGGGAGGGAACATTTTTGTTTCTGTCATTTAAGAGACTTGTCTGGAACTGGACTTTTTAACAGAGGAAGTGTTTTGGTAAATAGCATGGATTTGAGAGGTAGAGGCAGAAGCTGAATTTCCAGTAGAGGAAATACAACAAATACTTTAATCCTAGTGTTTAAGAATTTACATTGAAATATTTGAAATAGTTTTGGAGTAATTCTGGAAATTATCATTATTCTCTATGTTCAGTTTTCTATTGAAATATTTCACAAACTGGTCATTTTTCCTGTAGTAAAGCAGTACAGTTTTCTAACTGTTTTCAGTGCTTGTAACAATTGAAATTCAAGGTGCTTCAGTACATCCACTGAAACCAGCACTAATTATTTGCAGGCTCTTTGGAATATCTTCCTTTTAATATCTAGAGTATAAATCTAGCCATATTCAAAGCACAAAGTGTTTTTGAAGAGTTTATGGTGTGTTTCACTGTAGTTATACTTTGATAAAGTAATGCTACACTTATTTCCCCTAGAAGCTGAAAACACTGTCCCAACAGCAACTTTTTAGAAGGGGAAAAGCAGTCAGATAACAAACTTGTGTCCTTGCAGGATTTGGATCAGAGGTACAACACAATTCTCCAGATGTATGGAGAGAAAGCAGAGGAAGCTGAGGAACTCCGACTGGATCTGGAAGATGTGAAAAACATGTACAAGACTCAGATTGATGAACTTTTAAAACAAAGACAAAATTAATTCCTGCTGGAACTCTTAGCGTTATATGATAACAGACTGTAAAGATAACTGTTTATGTAAATGCTGAATTTAAATGTCTTGTAAAAAAATAACTGTATTATAGAAAATGTGACTATATAATAGAGTCCATATGTTGACAGAAAAATCAATGCTTTAAATGTCCCGTTCTGTCTGCAGTTAAATTATTGTGCAATATTTAATTTTTTTTTCAGTTATCCCTTTATTTAAGTCTTTTTTAAATGGTGGGTCATTTTACATGTAAACAGTAGCAGAAATGATGGTCATTACCTCATGAGACAGCACTGGAAGGCATGAGTTGTACTAAAACAGTCCTTGATTCATAATCCCTTTAAACCTATGAAAATCACATTAGAAGTCTTTCCTAAGTGTTCTTCATATGAGTTTTTCTAAAACCTCATCAGTTGGTTTTTAATAACAAAGTGGCAGTGACTTGCATAATTGGTGACAGGAAAATCTTACATTTGTCCTTGCAACATCTGAACATGTTAGGGTGATTATTCTTAAACAAATCAGATTAGTCTGACTATTTTACACTAAGTCCTCTAAAGCAGAGTGTGAGATTCAGATGAGACTTTAAATTACAGCTTCATCTTGTATATTGCTTGTGTTCTCATGAGCAGTCTAGAGACAACAGCTCTGCTTGTAATTGTAAATGTGTCTAATTTTAACACCATAAATCCGAGCTATTAAATATTTATCCTAGGTTTAGTTGCTGATTTCTAACAGTAGCTAAAACAGTTCAGAAGAATGCAGAAAAGTGATTTTTTTTAAAAATAAATTTCTGCAGCTCTCATGGTCCCTGGTATATAAGTAGCAGGGTTGAGACTTTCTGTAAAATTGTACAGTGACTTAATATAGTTTTTGAGCAAGTCTTAAGTGGCTGCAAAGTATTTCTCATGCCATTCCTTAGGCAAGGTATTGGTCAAGCAGGATCCATGTGACTTGGAGATGTGCTGCATTTTTTGGTAATGTCAGAGGAAACATTTGAATTGGGCCCTTGGGAATGCTGAGAATCGCGGGAAGGAGTTTTCATCTTCCTCTCTGCATTCCAGAGAGCAAATATTTTGCTGCATTTTGGAACCTACTCATGTGAAATATTCAGCAGTTGAAATTCTTTGCTTATCAAACCAGGGCCTCTGTTGGGAGAGGATTTCTTTTCCCAGATCTGTGCACGTTGTAATTTGGAAACTCTTCCTCCTTGGGTATTCAGTGAGGGAGACAAAGGATGTGAAAGATGAGAAATTGCTTCTGGAGAAACTGGTAATATTCTTGGTAATATGAGTTTACTATGGGTGTTAAGGATTTATTCCTCACTGAAGTTACAAAGGCAAGGTTCCTGTAAAATCTTAGTCCAGTTTGAGATTCAGGCAGTTACTCCGAACATTTTAGTAATGTCATAGAGCAAAAACACTAAAATTTGTTATAATCCCCATCTGTTATAGCAACTTTAACTGCTTTAATAAAAATACTTTTTTCTTTTCCCCCTTTTTTTTTTATTCATGGGGAGGTGGGAGGGAACTACCCTCTTATTATCTTCACTTCAGATTTAGAAACCATGGTGATTCCATTTTTCTTTTAAAAACCTCACTCTGCCTTTATATTGAACCATGGTTGTTGCTCTAAATTTTTAAAAAGCCTGAAACTAACTAACCCCAAACAAAAAACACCCCTTAGAAAAACACTTTCTGGAGCTTTACTGATTTATTGTGTGTTAGAATTATGTTGTGCAAAAGTTAGTTCAGCCTTTTCTTAAGAAAACAACTTTTTATGATGGTCAAAAATTAGAAATGCTGTTCAGCTTTTATCTGCTACAGCAAATCAATAAATTGCTGGTTTTCCGGTTTTTTTTACAGTCTTGGTAGACAAATGCAATACTCTAAAAAAAAAAATCATCCTTTGAACTTTTATTGTGACTTGCTGCTGCCAGAGCTTTTGAAGGTAACATTTCCTGTGTAATTTGTGAGTAGATGCTCCTGAAGGGTTGACATGGGCAGTTCTGGGGATGTCTCGGGTTATCTTGGATTTTCAGGAAGAGCTTTGATAAATGGGAAATTTTAAAACGCAGTCAGCATTAACTGTTTTCAATGTAAAAACATTTGACAGGTTTTAGATTTTTAAATTTTACAAAAATAGATGTAAATATTTGTATTGACTATTTTTGGATTCTTTGTTCCCATTTAGTGCAACCTTTACTATCACCTGAGATTGAGATGGCCTTCTGTGTCTTAATCGTCAAAGCCTTAGAAAACAAGGTGGCTGTTGGAAGGTAACAGACTTTATTTTGGTTTGGTCATCTTTGATAAAATTCTTGTATGCTTGTTTTGAAGAAACATTATTGTCTGAACACATTTAATTCATTGCTCTTAACGAGTTTGCTTAGAAGAGTAACCTGCAAAATGAAAGGACTTAGGTCAGAATTCTAGTATCCGTTTCTGTTTAAATGTATTATTTTAGGACATTCCTTCTGAAAGCAACTAATTTAGATCTCATTTCCACTGCATATGCAAGTATGAAGAAATGCTATTTAAGGGTTTACTCAAAGTACAGTGTTCAGAGGGGGCTGAATCCCCAGCCCAGGTGATGGAAAGGCCTCTGTGGCTGTAAGTGGGCTTGGATGAGGAATAGCCTACTCTGGTACTCGCTTCCTTTAATAACACAAGAGCTCATGTTCAAAATCCCATGTATCTGCACATGAGAGAAGGGTTAGTTCTACTTATTTTTCTTTCCTGCTACAAGTTTGTTTTAATTTATATACTTATGTTTTACTAAGGGCTAAAATGATCCTGAATAGGAGGTGAAATGGTTATGGCACGCTGAAATTAACCCCCTTGGTTTCTAGTTGTAAAATGTGTATAAACTGTAAAAAGCACAGGCCAGGGTAAAATAAAATTTTGTGCTAAGAGTGTGCTCTGGTTCTCTTTGAGAAAAGACTTGGAATGGTTTTGTGTGGGTGGATGGGTATGAACCTGGTGTGAAATGAAAATATCGCTCAAGTTGAAAGATACCAGATGTAGCCAGAATAGTGCATTACAGATGCCAGTTAAAGTCTTGTGGTGAGGGTGGTTTATTTATAAATGCACTGTAGTGATGGGATTAGCCTAAGTTCCTTTACTCCAGTAAGCGGTGTCCGTGCGGCGTCAGCCCATCTGCCGGCGCCCTCTGTCCCGCGTTCCCCCGCAGGTTCCCTGGGGCGGGAGGGGCATTTATTTGTTCCCAGAGAAGAACACAAGAGCTCTGTGCTGTGGTGGAGCACGCAGAGCTCTCGAGTGTTGGTGCCCGTGCTCGCCCCGGCGCTCAGCACCGCAGGAGCTGGGTCAGAGCAGGATGCTGCGGGTTTGCGGTCCGGGCAGGAGCGCTGTCCTTTGCCCGACCCGCATCAGGCGCTTGCGAAGGGGGCAGTGCCCGGCTCGGGGGGACCCCCTGGAACAATGGGGTGCCGGCGGCTGTGCTTCCTGCCGAGCGGCGGCAGGAAAAGGCCCTTTTCCTCCGCATCCTGCCTCGGCCCTGCCGGGGCGGCAGCGCTGGATTTCCGGCAGCCGGAGGAAGGCGCGCCGCTCCCGTCCCATCCCC